>VYZP01073442.1:66005-98111 GCA_013400635.1 Hypocryptadius cinnamomeus | reverse complement strand
AATATAGCAGGGAAACCATTTTCAGTCTTATTGTAGCCATCTGTGGGAAACACCAAGACAAATGTACTCAAGATAAAGGAGCAGCAGACAAAACATCACTGTGTGCACCCACTCAAAAGCACGTTTGAGAGTTCAGCAGCTCATGGTTCAATCCAGGGCACTGGGAGTGGGGAGTATCCTGCAGCCCTTAGGCAGAGCTGTGGGCAGCCTCCAGGGAGGAGAAAGGGGTTAAAGCATGACCATGGAGAATTGGAATTTTTGTTGCTGAGGGCCTGCAAGGCATGGAGATGAGGGTGTTGCTTCAGGAGAAGAAGCTCTTCCTCCACATGCTCTGACCCTCTTGTGGGACAGCATCCACCTGACATGGTGCAGGTGTCCCACCTTCCCCAAGGCAGTTGCACTCAGGTGGAAAATACCATTCAGACCAATACAGCTTTCAGTAGTACTTTTCCTGCAGAACGGGAAAGAAAAAAAAGAGTGATTTTTTGCCTGTAAATGAAAATATTAACACTTATACTGCTAATAACTGCTACAAGAAGGATTGGGAGCTGCATTCCATGGCCTGTTCATGAACTGTGGCAGCAGCTCCCACAGACAGACCTGCACAGGGGTTGCTGCCTGCTCCCCTTGCCCCTACCCCGCTGAGTCCCACCAGCTCCCTCCTCTGCCTGACCATCAGGCCTGGCAGTGGGTTTGACTTGCTGGGCATTCCCTCCTGTCCTTCCATAGTTATTCAAAGGCACAGCAGTGTTTTATGGAGAATGAAGAGGTGGCCCTGGTGTTCCTAATCCCTGCTCTTTGCTGGTTCTGGAGGAAGGCAATGGGATACAGTTGGAAAGCAAGCATCTTATCTGCTAAAATGTTCCTAAACCTGGTGGAGTGCTGGTGGAGTAAAAATGACTTTACTCATTGCTCTAAGCAGAGCTCTATTCAAGAACAGAGACAGAAATCTCTCCCCAAAAGCCAAAGTCCGGCAAGGTACAGGAAGGAAGAATAAGGGTTACAACTTTTATCTCAAGCATATTAGCAGGTGTTGAAGGAAACTCAAATTCGCCTACTTCCAGGGGTTATTTCAGGATTATGAAAAAGTGACATAAAGAAGGGCTGTTTCTCCTGCAATTGCCTCAAATTAATCATTTTAATCTTATTTTTACATGATGTCTCATGTTACTTGGGATTTGGAGGTAAATCTCCCAATTGTTCCTGCTAGCCAGTGTGTTTCCAGAGTACAAATTCCTGGGAGGTGTGCTCCAAGACACCTCCTGGGCTGCTGCCATCACTGTGAGCCCAGGCCACAGGGTTGTCCTGGAGCTAAATCCCTTTTCCCCCAGAGAAGCAGCCAGTGTTGCTCTGGGGCCCACGGGATGGAGCCCCCTGTGCCTGCACTGCTGCTCGCTGCCCCCGCTGGGGCAGTGAATGTGCACAGGGGGCTGGAGCCTCACTCCTGCTCAGCCTGCCCTCAGCAGCTGCAGGGAAAGGCTCAGATGAGCACAAACCTTGGAGCAGGGGGGGGAGCAGAGCATCTTTCCTGCCTTTTGTCACACCAAGGTGTTAATTTTGGATATCATTTAGGGGCCTGTCATAGAATTGTTGTTTGAGTTCTACTCACTCACCCTCCCTAATAAGAACCCTCCCTTGTAAGCATTTTGTTCCCAGCACATTAAAACCAAAACTGGATTGTCAGCTCTCCACTGGTGCCACTACAATGTCTATGTTTTACCTTTCATTGGAGCAAATGGATCCAGTACACTGAAATCAGCTCAGCTGGGTGGAGCATGCTGCTGGTGACCCACGGGCTCATATGGGCCATTTGCTGAGGAACTTGGACTCATGGGTGCCCACTGTGGGTCCCATCCAACTCAGACTGGTCTGTGATTCTTTAATTTCCAGCCTCAATCAAGTTTAAGATCTTTGATGCTGAGCTATGCACAGATGGAAAGACCAGGTCATATCTTAGAGTCCCCCTTTTTTAAAGGACACAAAACGCAGTGAGTTAAAGACTCATTGTGTTAGCAGAAGTCAAATGCAGGGACCTGAGCAGTGGTTTGACATAGGGGTGGCAGAATAAATATCCTGCTTTGTTAAAGCTTTCTAATGTGATTTTTTTTTTAATCAATCAGTTTGTTATCACTCATTAAAGACATCTAGCTGTTAATTCTCCTTGATTTTAGTGAAAGACAGGCACTCAGGTATTCTTGAAAATCCCTCAAGTCACACATGTGCATATTTAAGTGATCAGATATGTCTAAAAAAACATTTACATTAAATGGAGAAAATATCTTCATCACAGAGAAATTTGAGATTGAAAAAGGCTAGAAGATAGTAGGATTTTTTTGTTATTACAATAATGTGAATCAGCTCTAAATGCCTAAAATGGACCAGAGGGACAGGGGTCCTGGTATTTGACTGTTAATCACTGGTGTGGTCAAAATGGGCCAAATTCTACAGCCATTACTCAGGCAAACCCCTATGAAAAATCAGCGTAAGATTTGCCAGGGTAAAGATTTGGACTTACAGTGGGTGACTGCTTAGTCTTTTATCATTTGTTAGATCAGCAAACTCCTCTCAGCATGCAGCGTGCACACAGGATATAATTTAGACCACCTACAGAACAGCTTGTCTGATTCCTAACTGCAAGCCATTAAAAACTAGAATGTAAATATGATATTTGAGCCAGTAGTGCCATCAACATAGCATGGATTTCTGCTCTGAAATCAGAGGCATTTCTTGCCTGACTGGATTTCACAACCACTGTTTGTTTATGAATTGTCTTCTTGAGGTTCTGAAGATAAAAAGATCCTGAGCTGGTAACACACTGCTGATTTAAGGACTATAATTAGATTAGAATATTGCCTGGCTTTGGTTTAGTTGCAAAAGCACAGAGAGAGAGAAATTTTTCTCACCTGGATGCTGCTTTACATTTGGAGCAAGTTCCCTGACTTCAGCTCCTGGGTTGTGCAGGAGCTGGGCCCACAGTGCCCTACATGAAAGGTTACTTTTAATTAGTGCTAGAACAGGCCTTCAGGAGCTAAATAAACTTTGAGCCCCTATTCTCTCAGGAGCCATAGCATGCATGCTAGGCCTTCAGAGCTAATCTGAGTGACAGAAGCATAACAAAAACCACTTCAGGAGCTGGGGAAACCAAATAGCCAGAGACCTGTGTGTCAGGGCACAGGGAAGGTGACAACACAGCCAGGAGTGGGAGCCTGGGTGGCAATCAGAGCCCTGTGTGAGCAGCACCCACTGCCAGCACTGCCCTGGCTGCTCTCAACCTTCAGTGGATTTTGTGCACCCTGTTCTTATGGTTCTCTTGGTAACTTTAAGCACTCCAGAGTCATAGCCATTTATAGTGAATGGAATTTCAGTGGTGTTTTTATTTCCATGTGAAAACCACGGATATGATGACTTAGTCATTTATGTAACATCAGGGGATAGATGAAGATGGCAGTCCTGGCCTCTTTCCATCCTAAAACATGTCTTATGTTTGCAACATTATACCACGTTTCTTTGGAGAGATTTTTGCTGCATTGATGAATTTGTGGTTAATGGAGTTTTATCCTAAAAATTGTGTACACAACTAAAAATTACATGTAATTATATGTGCAGAAACAAAGAAAAAAATATTTGGGTTGGAGTGCACAACTTTAATTAGGTTATACTCAATCCCATGGGGTAGCTTTTTCTTTCAAAAACAAAGTAATTGAATAGCAGTAATAATACTTTTGCATGCAGACTGAGTGACATAAGGTGGCTTATTAATGAGAACAACAAAGAACAGTAGGATTAAATGTATCCCTGGTGTAAGACAGTTGCTAAAAATCAACATTACCACTGGGACTAATTTGGTCTAAAATGACTTGTTTCCCAAAGCTGCTGCCATGTGAAAACTTATCTTTGAGAAAAAGGGAACAGTGACCTCACTTTACATTTGCTTTCTTTTTCACTTGCCTATTTCCACTGGTTTCAGTGTGGTTGTACAGGTGAAAATGAGGATAGGATTTGATCCAACCATGTAAATAAGTACCAAAATTTAACGTCCTGCTGCGAAAAGAGCATATGGTGAATCTGCTACTTTTCAAAGGGTTGCAAACAACATGGCTATAACATTAGTGTAACTTAAATATGTCCAGAGGCTGTGCTAAACTGGTGAACCATAGCCAGGAGACTCCATGTTGTCTGAAGAATGATGAATTTCTAGAAGCTTCAGTTGTACCTCACAAGATGAAATGATGAGTCATCGTTTTTAAAGTAACCTTTCTTTCAGATTTCATAGAAAGATCCAGATGAGTCAGTGCTACCCTGAATATGGTCAGGAATCAAACTGTAGTTACAGGGTGACTGATGAGTCAGAAATGCCCCTGTGTTTGGAGCACCTCCTGAAGCATGTTGTTGAACTAATACTGAAATACTCACTGAGCAGGTTGTTATTAGTGATTATCAATTATAAGCTTGCTAAATTCAACTTGTTTTGCTTGCAGAAATGTTGCTGTAATTAAAGTCTAATCCAAAAGTCACCATCTCTGTATAAATAATTTAATTCAGTTCTATACAAAAAAGCAGTTCTGGTGGTTCAAGATGCAAGTGCTCCGTGTTGATAAATCTTTATGCATGTGTGATACAGAAAAAATAAATTCAGAGAGGAAATCTAATTCAGCTTTAAATTTCTAAGATGTAATTGTAGGCAACAGCGAATAAAAATAAATATTAAATTATGAAGCATAGGTTGATGGCTTCCACTCAACAATTTTAAAGCTAAATTTATGCATGGGAGGATTAATATAGAACAATAACACTGCACCCTCCTGAAGGCCAGAGGTTGAGAAAGAATAATACATCAATGTTATACCGAGATATAATACTCTATGCCCTATTTTTTTTTTTTTTTTCAGAATAACATGTTTTTCTTGGATAGAATAATTGTGTGTCAGCTCCTAGCCATTTACAGTTTCTTCTGGCATCCAGACTTGGGAAGCTAACATTTATCTGGTTGGGCTATTAGCACCTTACAGCCCAGTCAGAAACTTTCTTTAGTCCCTCTACTAAATAAATTTAAGAGAGGCTAGGAATCATAGTTTTCTCTTTACAGATGCCCTTTAACCTCTGTGACTGTTCCTAGCTATACATTTATTTACACAAGACACAGTACTTCTGTTAAACACTAGACTGCCTACCTCTACAATTATTTCCTGAAGAGGGGTGAAAAAAACCCCCAATGCTTCAGTTTTCATTTGTCTCAGTGTAATCACCCCCTGTGATTTAAAAGGTGGGAATATGTTGATCTTCATTACATCACTGTTTTAAAGGCTGTGTGGACACAGCCAGCTTGGGTGCATGGATTGGAATCAAGTTAATTTTATTCTGAAAGGAATTTAGTGAGCACTGAACAGCTTGGTTTACAATATATCTTAGCTATGGATCCTAATAATAGTTGGGATGGTATTGTAGAGAGGCCAGAATGGCAGCTGGCTTGGCTGACTATTGAGCTATCTTCCAGATTTCTTCAGCATAAAATTTAGTTTGAAAGTGTCTTATATAGGACCTGGGCACAGCAGGGTTTATTTTGGGTTTGCATGGTCCAGCTTTGGTAGCCAGACCCCACAGACTTTAATGGATGCCACCACCCCCACCCCCACTAAAATCCAGAGAAGAAATTTGTCAGAATCCAGCGGCTCTTCCCAGCAGACTGGGAATCGTGTGGTCCTAATTCAAGACTACTTAAGGATTAGAAAAGTGTCTGAAATAAGGATCAGCTTTAAAACCAAATTTTCACAAACATCTTGGTGCTCTTGCTGCTGCCGCTGCAGCTCACTCAGTGTGAGTCTCCCCTGCCCTGGTGTTGCACTGGTGCTCCCCTGTTCTGGGGCTGCCTGCAGAAGGCTCGGAGGCCACCGTGTCTGAGGGGTTCCAGGGAAGGGCAGAGACCCCACAGATCTCCTCTGAGGGGGAAGGGGGTGTCCTTGGGAGAGGCACAATTCCCCTGACCAGGGAAGGGAAGCAGCTGTGGGGTCTCAGTGCCTGCTGGCCCCGTGCACAGTGAATCCACCCCACAAACATCTGCTCCCGTGCCCGTGGTGGCATCCCAGTGCCACTCAGTGCCGTGCAGGAGGTTGAGACAGAGCGTTTGGAATTCCAGAATGCCTCTCTCTTCACTTTAAGGAAATACAATCCCATAGGTAATTATTTCACTGCTGAAGGATGGCTTTCCAGGCATGGTACCTTCCCCTTTACAAAATCTATGTCTGTTTTATCTAAACCACCAGAAATCATAATAACTGCCCTCCTCCCCCCTGCCTTTTTTACACATAAATTTGCTATCATTCCTTCTCATACTTGAATGTTCTCCCACCTGTCCTCAATTTAATCCATGAATGTAAGCGCATAAATCTTTGTGACATTTTGGCAGAAAGTACATATTTTCAGATGACTCCTTTAGGAAACTCTGAATCCAGGTGTTTGTTTTTTGTATAAAATGTTGCAAAAGGGGAATTTTAATGTGACCATACAACCAAAAAACTGGTTACATTTGAAATTCTGTAAAAGGGTGGGTTACCATGCATGTAAACTTTGTGTGTCTTTTCCACACCCTGAGTTATATACTGAGAGCTATATGATAATTACCGCACCATCTGTAAAGGGAAGGAATATGGAATTTTACTGCGACAAGCATGTGATTACACAAACTTTGCTATGTGTAAAGAACATGCACTGGATATTTAAAAGTCCTTTATCACATTTGACACATAGGGATGAAAAGTGGAATGCTGCTTGCAAAATATATTTTTGGGATGAGGTGAAAAAAGGGAAAAAAAAATGAAAAAGAGCTGAAACAGTTGGCTATTTTTCTTTGGCCAGATGGTTTCCAAACAAAGATCAGAGTCTATTTGAAAGTCTGATCATAAGGTCTGGGCTGAATAGCTTTGACATAAGGACTGCAAGGCCTGAAGTTTGAAACGCTTTCACCTTTAGGTACTATGGGGCCTATAGGAACCCCACCTTTTTTATCGTTGTATGATGAATTAAAAGAGAGGTGTTCACTCTTTCTACCAGATACTGAACAGGGAACAGATTTCCTATTTATTAAGTGCTGTTCTTCAGCCATTGGGAAGAAAAAAAATTCTTACTCTTTTAAAGTTGTTCAGATTTGTGACCAGACTGAAAATGCTCCCCCAATTAATTGATTAAAAAAAACCCCCAAACCTTTGTACCTAACCACATGTGTATGGATCTCTTAAAAAGAAAACACATAATAATTCTTTGTTTTGAAGGTGATGATAAATCCACAGTCCACAGTCTTTTACTGTTCTCCCAAAGGTGAGATGAGCAGCTGGTGTTGCTTTGGTTATTAGCAGGATGAACAACTGACTTGGAAAAACTTGGACAAGCAGGAGGATGGGGGAAGAAAACACCACCCAAAAAAGGCCAAAAAGTAAACAAGAAGAAACTCTGTCACGGAATCAGGTGACCTTTTTTTTTCCTCTGATAAAAAATCTTAGCAAGACTCTCCCCCTTCCCTAAAAAAGCTCTGTGGAAGCAGATCCCCATCTCTCACACACCTTTTTCTCTGCAGGCAGGAAGGAGGGAAGGACCACACAGGACAGTGGTTACTCTATCTCTCTCTTAGCTCACTCTCCTGGCAGCCAGGTCGATGGGCTGGAGATAAGGGCAGTACAAGGACTTAGGCAGAGGATAAGAGCATTCATTGTTCCAACACTGATATTCCTTACTATAGACAGACCATTTTTTTCCCTTTAAATCCCGTAATCACTTATATTTTGCAGAACAAACAAAAAAAAACCTTTCTCTTTGCCTCTAATGGACTAATCCTGCAGAAAGGCTTTGCTCTGAATTCATACTTTTCTATAGGGCCACAATCTCTTTTCCAGTGAAAAGGTTAATTCGAAGCTCTTTGAGGCGGCCGGGAGCGCTCCCGAAGCGGCCGCACAATTGGCGGCACAGGAGGGGAGTGGCGGCAGCTGAGCGCTCCCGGTGCCCTGCTCGGGGCCGGGGATGGATGCCATGGCAGCCGGAATGAGCTGCAAGGCGGATGGATGCAGGGATTGTGCTGCGGGGGACCGCAGCCTGCAGCTGCCGCCGGCAGCAGCCCCAGCCCCGCAGGGTTTGCCGGAGCGCCGGGGAGGGGAGGCTGCGGCCGGGGGTCTCGGGGGGGGGGGGGGCCCGAGGTGCTGCTGGCACCTCCATGGATCGCTCTTGCATAAATAACATACCTGGAGGGGAGCAAAGCCAGCACCTCCCTCTCTGCTCCCTCGGTGAGCGATTCCTGAGAGAGAAAATTGAGATTTGGATGGACCTGGAGAGTTGGCTGTTCCTGCTGCTCTTTTGGCATCATCAGACCAATCCCTTTAAAATTCCAGCTTCCCATGAACTTACCCATTCTGATCTGAATTTCGGGTGCAGGGATTCCCGCTGGCCACCCTAATCTCCCGCCTGGGCAAAGGATTCTTTTCATGCTGATGGCACAAAGACTTTGTGGCAAGTTTTGCACAGCATGCGCAAATGAACCAATCTTCTGTTTGCAACCAGGAGGAGAGTTTTTGTCTTTCTTTCTTTCTTTCTTTCTTTCTTGAGTATTCAGTTCATAGTGGCTTGTTTCTTTTACTCATGCAATGTATCCCAGGGTAGAGAGGGAGTTTCCTGCCAAAAATTGAAGCATATTCTACTTTTGTGGAGGAAATAGCATTAGTGTTCAGAAACAGCACTTTACATTTGCTCCAGAAATACAGAACACTTTATAGAGAAACATTATGCTGCTGATAAAACCAATTTATACAATGAAATTATGCCCTAGCTTCAATGGGACTTGTCTGTGAACATCTGAGGGCAGATTGTTTCTTGAAGGCTTATGTTGCACACTTCTTTGCTCCTGAATACCAGTCCCAGCTGCAGCAGATATTCTCAAATAAAAATTTAAGGTAGCTGTTGCTTTCTAAAGTAAATATAAACTGAACAAGAGGTATTAATATTAATCTCTAAAACAGAACAGGAAAAAAAAAGACCTGTAGATATTTCTGATGTCTAAAAGGAATTGTGTTCTAGGGCACTTGATTGAAAGTCTCCTTTGGTACCAGAGCAATGACATTTTCCAATCTCCCATCAGCAGCATTGTCTACATATATCAGGCAACAAAGTAAGCTCTCAGTGTCAAGTTCCACTTTTTCTTAATAGAAGTGTCAGTAAATTCAGGGGTCTGGGCCCAGTCTGAGCATTTTCTTAGTGAATATCCTGCTGATTTCTTCTATCCTTTCATTAGAAAGATTCTTTTATAAGCAATGCTGAAATGCTAATTGGCAAAGGAGAAACTAGAAATAGAAAAGGAGAAACTAGAAACTAGACATAGTTTTTACAAAACTATTTAATTTTGTATCAATTATTAAAAACTTCCGAATTTCTTAATAGGAGACAGAGTTTGAACAAATATATTTGTATGCTACCTAGTGCTTAGCAGCTCCAGCTTTCATTTGCCCTAAAAAAGGATGAAAATCAGTTTTTTAAGATCCTAGGACTGCACAATACTCACAGGCTGTTTCAGTATAAAACTTCACATCTGAAATGCAGTTCCATATTTTTAAGTGCTTTAGTAATTTAAACAGTAGTAGTGGCTAGACTTGATTGATGTATAACGTAAGAAATTGCAGGAGTATAGTCAGTGTTTCTCATACCAAGAGAAAATTATCATGGTAATTAAATTTGCTTCTAAGTTCTTTTGCAGCTGTGTTTTTGCTAATCTAATAATCTTGGAAGGTTATAATTATTTGTCTTTTAAGATGCACCTGCTATCTGACATGGTGTGGCAAGCACAACCAATATTTGTTTTATTATAATCAGTGCCTGTGGAGTCATTCTGGAGGGCAAAGCAAAGAGAATCACCATTGAGGTCAGTTGTCATCCTCCTTGGTGGGCTTTGAGTACAACCTACTCTTGTGTCTCCTGCCATCATCAGGATTGATTCCTGTTTTTAGTAATCAGTTCAGTAGGCAAACATTTTTGCAGGAGAACAAACTCTTTCTGTATGTCTCCTGATTTTGCATATTTATTTACATCAGTGACAGATTGGGCAGTGTGTCATCTGGTGAAGAAGAAAACGTGTATTCAGTGTATTTTTTGTATTTGTGTATTTTCTGTACATACATTCTCATAGTATATTTTTAGGAAAAAAGTATTGGCTCAGACGTCCCTTTACTCAAGCTGATGATGCGATCTCATGCATTTACTAAATCAGGAAACCTCAGAGAAGATAGTGTGATTAACTGAGCATGCTAGTGAGAAAGGACTGGCTGTGAGTGGATGCCAGGGAAAAATCCCTACCTCTGCTTTTCAGTCCCAGAATCCCGATGGATTAGAGAGACATTATTCTATCTGAGAGCAATGAAAACGGTACAGTGTTTTATGGCTGAAAAAAAAAGTGAGAGGGCAGGGGGGCATGCCCACCCTGTTTATCACAGCAAGTGTCTGTGCTCACACCTCTTCAGACTCACACAGTCTGTGTCATTTCCATCCCAAGCATGGTGGGATCCACCATTTCTGTTGTGTTGGTGGGGAGAAATGATAGATGAACTTCCACTGCTCTGCAATGAACAGTTTTGTGTAAAAATGGCCTCTACAGCTGAGGTGGATGAAGTTTCTAGACAGTTTGTTTTACAAAAAAAGAAAAAAATTCAGGTCAATAAAAGCTAGCCAGAAGCAATCCCACTCAAAATAGAAACAAACCCCTGAACACTTCAGTTGGAATGAAAGTTGTCTGGCCCCAAAGAAAGAATTTTGTCCAACTTAATTCTTGCTTGTTTTGGGGTAGATGAAAATTCAGTCCCAACATCTGGTCATTCTTATAATTTTCCTGTTTTTCCAGCAGACTCTCTGCCCAGTTCTGCTTTGCAAATTTTTAACATTCTTTAGAGATGTAAAAAACCCCAACCACTCAGCTAACCAACAATAGCAAACCCCAGGGTTAATTGCCTGGTTGTCCAGTCCCCCACCACAAACACCCACTGGAAGGAGGTGTTACCACCTACAGACCCCACCTGTGATCTTGGCTGCACTCCTGCAGTGCTGGCCTGCACACCCAGTCCTGACCTCCTGCTTCTTCAGAAGCTTGTTCTGTTCTCCTGGGCAGTAGCAGTGCTCAGGCTGCAGGTCCTGTGCCCTGTGGGGAGGTGTGTGGTCCTGTCTCTGTGCCTGGAATGAGGAGCACAGGTAGAACAGCAGCTGATGAACATCACAGAGAAGCAAAATTCCAGTGTCAGATATGTCTGGGAGTGATGCAGCTGAAGCTTTTTCCAGATTTATGTATACCAGAGGGGTGAAATTTGATAGCTCAGTTATTGATAATCATAGGATTGTTTGGGTTGGAAGGGACTGGAAAGATCATCTGGTTCAAAAAATCTAATTTCTTTCTCTCTGTTTCTGCAACATTCAGGCTTCACTGTAGGAGGGGAAAAGCTCTGAATTTCTAAGATGCAGTTTGGGAATTAAAATACCAACAGCATCATACACAGTGTTATACCCATTTATACTGTATAAATAAATATCCAAAAATGTTTTTTAGATTCTGCCTTGTCTATTACTGGAACCAAACGCACTTGTGCTTCCAACATGCTCCTTAGAGAATTGCTTTGCATTTGCAGAGACTTTCAGATTGGCAGGGAGCCACTGGACAATTTACTGAAAGTCACTGAAAGCTGAAAGCGATGTGAAGGTTCAACATGGAAGCAGTTTGACAGACATTACAGGGCCAATTCAGATTTCACTTACAGAGGAGCATGATAACAATAGAAATATATTTCATTAGGAAATAAATATGTGATTCCAAAAAGATCTTATTACCGCTTTTTATATTTAATATAATGCATCAAAATGAAAACAATAAAAAAAATCCTGACAATACTGCTAGCTGTTGAGTAAAGCTGTTGTGAGGAAGACAGTCAGAGTGCAAACATGCGGCTGTGGGATTTGGTTTTGAAGATGTTCAGGCTGAAAGTGTTAACTACAACAAGTTATTTTTTGGCTCACAGATTTTTTAAAATTATCCATTCTATTTGTCAGAAATTACTTGCCGTTTCTTTGAAATATTGTTTTGCTTTTTTGAATAGCACACAAGCAATTTACAGTAAGGGTTCACTATTTAAATGTCAGAAGCCTTGGTGTGGTTGGCTTCTGAAGCAATTCAGCAGTGTTTCGGGTCGCTAATGGGTGATTTATGTAATCCAATGAATTGCAAATTGCAAGCACAACAATGGAGAATTAGTGATATCTTTGAAAGTCTGACTCATCCTCGTAGGCCTCGAGTTCTCCAAGTCTCCAATGGTGACAATAGCATGCAGCACAGTGGAGGCTTTTAAACTGAGCTGCCTTGGGGATTATGGATTGAGACGATGTCTTTGGTGAGGAGGAACCATAGGCAGAGCTCTGCTGAACTGCAGCCATCGCAGATGACTTTTGTTCAAGATGCGGCTTCTTCATGGCAGCTGTGTTTTCTCCTGCAGGCTCTTGAGTTTTTCTTAGAGCACCCAAGTTGCTTGCCACTTCTACTGGGTTTTAGCAGGAAGAGGTGAGTGTTTGCTGTTTTGATACAAGCAGAGGAACCAGGGATGTGTAACAGGAGCCACATGAGAGGTCTGAGCCCACCCCTCACAGCTGCAGAGGAGCTCTGAGGGCTGGGGACAGGCAGCCCGTGCCCACAGCAGCCCTGGCACACCGGGGGCGCCAGGTCTGGGCCAGGGACTGCTGTGGCAGCTGTGTGGCAGCTTGTGGCAGCCACAGAGGGTGGTGCAGCCCCACTGCCCTGCCCTGGCACCGGGACACCACACACTTGTCCCAGACTGCCCTCCCTTCTCCTGGCACCTCACTGTAGTTTCCATGCAACCTGAAGCACAGGATGGCTCATCGGTTTGTAAGCAGAGGTGAAATCATCTAAATCCTCAGAGATTTAGATTTAGGCTAGAAATCACCTAAATTAAACCAATTTAAATTAAACCAATTTAAAGATAAAACCAGTATTTAAAGTCACATGGTTAGTTCATAATCCCTGTGCCAAGAAGGGAAGCAGGAAAGATGTGGCTTTCAGAGCAGGAGCTGCCCAGCAGCAAATTTTGCAAAAGGAATTAAATCATGCTGGACCATGCTGGAGCATGAATTTCCAAGGACACTCATTATTATTCAGGTTTTTGAAAGATATTTTATAACAATAATGGACCCTCTGCTGAAGCACTTGAGGGATGGTGTGGGCTGGTGATTGGGCAGGATGTAGGGAGGCAGATGGGAAGGGAAAAGTGCCACTAGTTAGGCTGAAGTATTGCTAATTTTACCTCTAGTTCTTAGAGAAAAAGTGCCCATGTCAATAAAGGCAGTGGACCAAACAAGACTCTATTGGCATATTGAAATGCACAGGATCCAAAGTACAAACAATGTACTTGAGAAACAGCTCTCCTACAACTGATGAAGCAGGTTCAGTGTCAGGATAACTGGATGGAGGATTTGGTGGCCTAAACAGGGGACAAAAACTTTTCATGTACAGACTTGTCTGCATCTCTGATCCTTGGCTATTACACGTTTCAGATCCCAGAGATGTGCTCACAAGCCCTGCCCTAAGCCTGCAGAGGGTCAGGCATGCTGGGGGCAAGGCAGCATTCCTGGCAAGCAGTGTCTGTAACATTGGCTTGGCTCTCTGATTGCTGTGACTGTAGCAGACTAAGCACACCAGATTTGCTTTGTCACCAGCATTTTTTGCAGGGAAGACTGTATGCTAGGCTGCCTTTTGGCAGGCTACAAGGAGAACAGCTGTACAGCCAATAATTAATTCCATAATTGTTCTAATCTAGACCAAAACTGAGACAAACCTTAGATGGAAACACGGTGCTGGCAGGGCTGTGACCAGCTCTCTGTGGAGCCAGGAAATGTTAATGAAAATAGGCTGAGGAACAAGAAGGAGCTTAGCAGACCTGAACCCCAATGTCAGAAGTGCAAAGGAGCCTTTTGAAAGTTAGATTTCCAAAATGCAGCTATGATTAGTTTCCCTGAAAAAATTAGCAAATGCTCCACACTGGCTGAAGAAGTGGCATTTTTACACTGTGGGTTATCAGCACTCTTCAAAGCAAACATGGCAAAAGCTTCTTGCAATGAGCAGAATATGCAGCTGATAGTGAGTTGAAGACCTTGATCTCAACTATCCAAATGAATACACTTGGCTTAGCTATGCCAGTTTTCATACGAGATTCTTTAAATAACTGCATAAATAAAGAAACTAACATACTTTCTCAATGCCTTTGGGTATCCACCTTTGATTTTAATTTTCTGCCTCATAGAAAATGCTGTTTGTATATTACAGTGGTGAAACATCATCAAAATATCTTTACTTGATACATAAAAAGGAAACCATGTAGCAGAACAGAGCAAACCATCAGTGACCACAGTACCAACTGTACAGCCTTTCATTGCAGTGCTACTTGACAGTAACGATGCCTTGCATCTATAATTGCAAGTTTCTAAATGTATTACTGGCTTTCACAGGGAATTACTACAGAAATGATCCACAGAATTTTTCTGTATTTCATTTGCAGCAGCTTTGCAAGCTTTTCCCTTGTTTTTGCTGTGGAATTGGAGGAAGCTGTTGGTCTCTCACTGAGAAAAGTGAAGGTGCTCATACCCTGGAACTGAACGGGGATATTTGGAATGGCACCTTCAACAGACTCATTAAAGTGCTGTTTCTGAGCAAGTGCTTGGCATGAAAAAAAGGTAAATTTGGCCACTATATAATATATACTATATTTTATATATATATATATATATATATTAAAATATATAAATTCTCTACAAGTGTTTAAATGTACATATTTGCAGTCCCTCCCTACTGCTCACAGCCAGGTGCACAGGGCTGCCATTTCAGTGGCTGCTGGGTACTGTGGAAAGAGGAGAGGCAGAAGTGTAGTCAGGATTGTTGAGAAGGTGAATATTCACTCTGTGTTTGTCCTGTAAGTCAGCCTGTCCTTGTCAAGAATCAAGAAAGCTTAGTAAACATAATTTACATTTGAAATTAAAGTCTATTTAGTGCACTTCAAATATATAAGCTTTTAAAACTACAGGTTTGGATTTGGCCTTTCTAGACCAATTAAATGGATATTATTTATGTATTTAAAGGAATTAAAAGTACTGTAAATGAAGAGGTGGTTCCTTCTCCAACACGTCAGCCTAAATGGGGAGTAAATTTTAGTTTCTTCGATGCTTTTCCCTTTTGTCAATTGTACAGATGAGCACAGATTCCATCTTCCATGCCCTAATCCATGAAGTATTGTTAGTTCATTATCTGGCGGACTAATGAACAACAGACATTTAGTTTTTAGTCACTGCTACTTCATACTTATACTATGTTTCCCAGAAGTGGGCCACTTTATTCTAAACTAGAGTTCTGGAATTTATTATTTTTTCTCCTTGTTTCTGATGACTGCAACTATTTTTCATAGTCAGCCCCATTTCTTTAGTTTATGCCAGCTATGGAAAAAGGATAATGGGGGTAAAATAAATCACAAATATGACAATGGTAATAGCTGGCATGAATGTCCTTTTCCAAAGCACTGCATTTAGCTCTTTAATTTTTTTGCAAAGTGCAGACATAATAGTTTATTGAAGCAGGTCACAGGAAAATTGACTGTCTACTACAAGATGAGAGGCACACAGACATGTGAGTAGCACAATGACTGCTGGAACACGATGGGAGCAAACATGGAACTGCTGTCTGTGCTTTGCTGAGCCAGCAACCAAACCCTGTGCCCCAGGAACTGCACACCAAAAGTTTTGGTCCTCAACTTCTACTCTTTTCATAGCCTTTTCTATTTAAAGAGATATTTTACCAATGAAAATATGGTAAAATACGGAAAAATGGCTCTGTACTTGGCATGGGCTACCCAGGGGAGGGCAAACATGCCCCATTGGCTTTCACTACATGTGACACACTCACTGGGGATGAGACAGCTCCCCTGGGGATGGGGGATGATACAACTCCCCCGAGGATGAGGCAGCTCCCCTGGGGATGAGGCAGCTCCCCCTTGGATGAGGAGGATGAGGCAGCTCCCCCGAGGATGAGGCAGCTCCCCTGGGGATGAGGCAGCTCCCCTGGGGATGAGGCAGCTCCCCTGAGCTCCCAGGGAGGGGCAGGAGAAGGGGGTGACATGAACTCCCACCACCCCAGGAGGGCTGCACTGCCAGGGCCAGACACACCCCCCATGCTGTCCCCACTGGAGGGGCTGAACATCATCAGGCACCTCCTCCAGAACCCCTCTTGTAACCCAGTAAAGGATGTTTAACTGAGTTAACAGCACAGTCACTCACTGCAAGGAACCTTAGAATTCAGTATTGAAAATTTGTTAGCACACTTGATTTTATTCTTACATTTCTGTCAGATACAGTATGACTACCTGCTCTGTATTGTTTCATACTCATTTTTACTCAGATGTATGATTTGGACTGAATAAATATTTGTATTTCCCTTGCATTTACTATCAGCTGCTTTTAGAGCATCTTATTTAAAATAAACTAGTAAAAGTAAAATATCATTAATGAAATGGAGAGGACAGGATACACTTATATTTAGATTCACGTCTGCCTGCATCAAAACCAAAACCCACCTATTATAGTTGTGCACCAATTCAAATCCTGAGAGACTGCAGCTTTAATTTTGACTGATACTGGCACAGCACACAGGTCTGGAATCACATCCTTGTGCCTCCCATGGGATTCACCATCTCAAAGGGAGGAAACAGAGTGGGCATCCAGTCCTGAGAGTCTTCTCCAGGAAGATTCCCATCACACCTGTGAGAGAATTAAACTAAAGAAGAATTAAACTAAAGAAGCCAACTGCATGGTTAACATTTATATTGATTTTTTTTTTTTAAACTAAGGAAAGCGGTGGGCAGATGTCTATAAAACATGTCTAGGCTTAATCTAGTTGGCCACTGGATGTCACTGATGGCCTCAGAAATACAATGGTAGCATGTAAAAAAAAAATACACGAGCAGGTATTAAAAGCAAACCCTGTACATCACCCATACATTTGAAGGGGAAATTAACAGTGTCTCCACAGCTTTGAGAGGTGTCACTACTGGAATTTTTAGGTTCTCAGTGAAAATGTGTGCAAAACTCTCTCACTCTAGTGAGAATATTTCTTCATGTAGTAACAGAACAAAATACCCACAGTTTTCATAAACTGAAGCAGAACCTTGTTGTCATCTCAGACAGCCAAACTCGTGAGAGATGAATTGGACCTGAAACTCACCCAGGTCAAGGTCGAGCATTCTGAAGAGTTTAAAGTGAATCAAATATTTTCTTCTGATTTAGTTCTCTTCTTCCCCCTTGTATACCCCCTTTAACCCTAAATGGGAACTGCTGATCTGTCAAAAAGGAAGCACATTTGAGCAATTTCTGAGCCAGCCTGGAACAGGAAGTACCAAAGATCTGGTTTTGTTGGTGTGGGAGTTTGGATAATTCAGAAAATCCTCTGGCTTTTGGGTGCTCACCCACACTGACAGGAACTGCTGCATTTGGGGACATTCGCCAGTTGTCACTACCTTTAGCTAATGTACCCTCAGCTGGTAGGACAGAAAATTGCCTTTGTTTTGGTAGATGAAAGTAGGATGGTGTCTAATGCCTTCATCCTCTGGGGTGAGGAAAAGAATTGCTCACTAAATCAAGCTCAGACTTGTGCTCTCTACAGTGGCTTCCCAATTGCTAAACATCTGCTGGGCCTGTTGGTAACTAAAACACTGGAAAGAGCATTTCTGGAAAGAGCAAATAGGATTGTTATTTCCCTGCATTTTCCTGGGACAAAAGTTAAATGAGGTTGCATGAGACTGAGAACTGAGTAACTTCTCTTGGAGTGCCTCAGCAAAAACAAGTGACAACTGCTAATGGAGACTAATTGAAAAAAAGTTCATTAAACATCTGAACACATCCAGTGTTGGCCAAGTTGTTTCCAGAAGACAACACAGCCATAGGCTGAGCTGAGTTCCTAGCAGTACTAGAAAGACAGGGCTCCTGAATGCACTCTGAAGAGCTAGAAGGCTGCTGAAACCAAAAATTCAGGGGTTAATTTTCATACTAAGCTCACATTTAGAAAAACATGAAACAGATGTTCATATCAAAATCTGGTATTTTTCCGTAAGAGCCTAACATGAAAAAGAAGTGAAGTTAAAGCATGCATGTTAATAGCTCCTTTCAAATAGTTTAGTCTTTTTCGAATGCATAGATGTTCAGAAAATCTCAGTTCTGGGTAACATAAAAAAAAAGTCTCTGCTGGCTTAAGCTAAGAAAGTAACTGCTTTATCTCAACAGGAAAGAACTTTCCTCTTGGGGTCCTCTGTCTCACCATGGAATTCTTGTGTTGAATTAACTTATTAATCAGTGTGTGCATATGTCTATATATAAGGATGCCACTTGGCAAACAGGCAGCCTGCACAGGGAGATATGACCATGCTGAGCCTGCTCCCAGAAAGAACAATCCAAACTTTAGTTAGAATGGTCCTTTGCCAGGTGCCTCTATGATCAAAGCTGTAGCAATAGTCAGACATGACACCATGAATGAGAAATGTAGCACAAATAACACAGAATCAGTGGTGTATTGTGCTTAGCAGTTTTCCAGCAATTTGCTGTATTAGTACTTGGGCCATCTGACACCTGGGCAGTCCCTGGATCATGGCAGGCTCTGCAGCTGCTCTGTTTGCTGTAGCTCACCAGACTTTGGATGCAACTCCAGTGGCTGCATGTGTGAATCCCTGTCAGTTTGCCCAGCTGACTTCCAGATAGACACTGTAGCAGATCAGAGCTGCTATTTTTGTAAATCTAGATAAAAGTAGAAGAAAAATGCATGATTATTTTGGGTAAAGTCAGCTTCACTGACACTAGCAGCTTTGTGAATGATACTGCAGATACTGCTTGTACAGGCATGTTTTTGTCAGTCTGCTCAGAACAGCTCTAGTTTAATCTAACTACACTTCAGCACTTCTACTGCCTGCAATTCCTTATCCAGAACATTTTTACCAGCTGTGTTGACTGGCTCTTTCAGAAATTCTTGACATTTTGTCTCCAGGCCATGCAGATTTCGCTCCATGAAGGACTTTCATGTTAAAAACCCCATAAGGCAGAGGCTGATCAGAGATCCAGCAAGAGCCACACTGTGCCTCTGATGCCACTGAGAGCCAGGGGATCATGCCATACACAGCTCATATTTCTGTCCCTGCCACTTCACAGAACTGGCCAGTTTTTGGTACCCTTTTAAGGATCTTTACTAGTTCCACTATTTTTGCAACGTAGGACACCTGGTATTTAAAATATAAGCACAGGGTAGCTCTCAGTTTTGTTTTCCTTTCCTAGTAATTCCTTATGCTCTGGCTTGCTGTGAACTGGTGTTCTCCCAAACATGTCTGCTATGGCCCCAGATCTCATTCCTTGGGAGTGCTGGTAAGTACCTCAGTGTCCCTCTTTTGCTCTATGTGGGACTGTGCCATACAATTGCCATACAATTCTTCTGCAAATACTTTTGTTTTTCATAACCTGGTATCAGCAGCAAGTGTTGCCAGCTCATTTGTTGTCCCCTTTCCAATTTACAGTGGTTGCAAAGCCAATTTTCATTAGTTAGGGCCTTTAACAATCCCCGGCATTTTGCTCAGGAGCTGCAGGAGGTTTTAGTAGTAAAAAGTCTGGCAGAGTCAAGTTGATCTCTCTGGCATGATGATTATATGTGGTCCAGAGTAGGGTCAGTGAACAATTTAGGATACCTTATGTGAGAAGCAGGGAAATGCCCATGTCTATCCTAAACCACCACAAGGGCACTGGATTGCTGCAGCTGAGAGGTGAAATGGGGGTGGAAAGGAGAACACTTTCCCATGGTTATGAAGCCCTTGTGTTTATAAGAGACTCAGTCTAAATAATCTCACTCAAGATGCTCCAAGAGCTGTGCCAGGACATACTTTAGATAAGTTACAAAGACACTTGCTCAAAATTCCTGGCATTGGGTTGTGGCAGCAGGAACCCAGGAAATGTGAGCTCAGGTGAGGTTTGCTGCAGAGGTGTTAGCCCAGCTGGAAGGAGAAAAATGATGGCAGTGTGGGCATTTGATAACCCAGTGAAAGATGCCACTCATTGGGCAGCAGGCAGTGAGGTGACAGGATGTGTGAACACAGAGGCTGGAAAAACTAATAGTTGGACAACAGGAAAGGAGAAGGGCCCAGGTATAGTCTTTGGAATGATAAGGCTGACTTTGAGAACAGTTTCATTCATTTTATACTACAAATTGATATTGCTAATATAGGACTAAAGCACATCTCACATACTTTGCTGTGGAACTTGAGACTGACACAACTAGGTAAGTATTTAAAAAGCAGGATTTTCCTACTGAAAAGAAGAAAAAAACCCATCCAGCTGATGTTCTCTGACACTGACTAATAATCTTTTATTAATCTTATGGAGAACTGTCCAAAAATAGCTGAACTTTGAAAGAGTAAAGCCAAGTGCAAGAAACACCACAATGGTGTTGGGACAGTCATGGATCTGGCTGGAGCACCTCTGTTGCCCCTGTGCTTTCTCCCATTGCTATTCCTAATATCCTGAATCAAGTATCAAGCCAGGGCTTTAATCTGAATAAGGCTGTTAATAAGAATAATAATAATAAGCCTGTTTTAAGTCCCAGCCCTGGATTTAAGCCAGACTTCCACTACAAACTACAGTATCAGTTGATGAGTATTATCCCTTGTTGTGTCAGCAGAAGTCCTCCTGTGGACTTAGTTATGACAAAACTCTGTATTCACCAGGGCAGCTTATTTCTCCCATATTACGCAGCAGAAGTTCAGCTTTGCCAGAATAAACTTGTCTGTGCCAAGAGCTGGGACAGTGCTCTGGAAAGAGCTGCACTGGGAGCTGCACTCTGCTGTGGCCCAGGTTTAGGCACAGGGAGGTTGGGGGAACCTGCCCCAACACAGATAAGAGCACGAGGCATAAGTTCAGACAGAGAGAGACTGGGAAATGTCCCAATTCCTAACATTACTGTCTCCCAGCCTTAGCAGCAATGAGCTATTGGCAACTTGAGACAAGCTGCCTCATGCAGAGGAGCTACAGGCCAAGGGAAGCTAACTATTTCTGTCGTGTTTAATTTGACCACTTAAACAGTTAATCCCTTTGCAATGTCATTTTTTGGCATACATACCACATCTGTCTATTTCTGAAAAGATCTTCTTACTACTACAGCTTTTTAATATATGAAACAGTTTGCATCAGATTACAGAGCCTCAGCAGTAGCAGGCACTGTAGGCACCCACGCAGACAGACACACGGACATGTGCACCCAGAGATGCACGGTTCTCTAAACATCTCTGCTCTCTCCCTGAACCTCCTGGTTCCCTGTAATGCCTGGTTTCCCCTCTGTTCCCCACCAGAAACAAAACAGAACATGCCAGTTTTATTCCTGTGTGCTAAGGCTTTATGTACAAAATCCAAGGTGTAACAGATTACCTTTGATATTTTATATTTGCACAACTTGTTTGTTTTCTGTTCACTGCCTGTATTGCTGCCCTGTTCAAGTGTGTTTAGCACAGGCTCTGCTTTGATTTGAACCCATCCTTACTTGTAGATATTGCACATACTGCAGAGAGACCAGTGAAGCATCATAGAGATGAGTAAGGGGCTGGAGCACCTCTCATATGAGGAAAGACTGAGCAATATCATCAATAATAAATCATCATTGATGTATCCTCATTAAACATCTGAAGGGTGGGTTAAAGAAGATCCAGTGGTGCCCAGTGACAGGACAGGCAGTGGACACAAACTGAGCACAGGAGGGTCTGGCAGAACACCAGGAAACACTTTTTCTGTGAGTTTTACCAATGCTAGCACAGGCTGGGCAGAGAGGTTGTAGCGTCCCTATCCTTTGAGGAGTTCCAAAGCCACCTGGACATGGTTTGAGGTAACTGGGCCTCAGTTGTCTGCTTGAGCAGGGAGACTGGGTGAAATGGCCTCCACACTCCCATCCAACCTCAACCTTTCTGTGATTCTTGAAATAGGAAAGTGGTAAGCTCTTGCATTAGGTTCAGCAGGAGATAGGTTCAGGAAATAAGTTTTTCTCTTCATTTTTTAGGAGGTTTGTGACAAATGCAGGGCACACTGAAATAATTTAAATTTCGATGCAACAGATGCTGAAGTAGAAACTATATAAGAAAATTACTTTCATGATTAATATCAACATGCAGAACCTTGAAGAAGCAGCATCTGTGACTAGAAAAACAGTCAAGAACAGCAGTTGATTTCTCTTCCATGATTCCTCTATTTATTCCTTCTTGAAAGTGATGAAATGTCAGCTGTTTTTCCACGTGTGAGAAGATCTTGCACAGAGGACTCATGTCTAAGGACATGCACGTGGTGTTTTTACAGCAAAAATAATGTTGTTTTGCAATGCATAGGTATATAGTATTTTTATTAGGGCTGAGAGAATTTTAAAAAAACAGCTGAGGAGACATGCATGTGTCTTTTTTCTCCCTTCTTTTATAAAGAGTTTAATTTAATTTTAATCCATTCGGAAATAAGAACAGAAAAAAAGAAAGGGAAAGGGAGAAGAATGTAGACAAAGAGGGGAATGAAAATTGAGTATAATTTAAATAGGAAAACTGAGTTTCCCCTGCACCTTGGATTTATTGTGAGAAGACTTGTCTTTCCAAAAAACTGATTTTTTTTTTTAAGTACATAGTAGTAATGGGCCATGGGAAGGTTATGGAGTAACAGAGTAGCTAGAGTTGTCTGAAAGGACATTTAATTTGGAGCTTGCCAGATACCCTTCTGGCAACTTAGTATTAAGGTTTTTATATACTGTGGGGTGTATCTTGTTCCCTGGGTCAAATTTGAGTGCATTCTTTTGGTGGAATGCGTTCTGTGGCAGCTGAGACACATTATTCTCTGGCTATGTCTTGTGAAAGTAAAAGAAGCAGGCAAAAAAAGATGTTTTGAGATAAAATCTGAATGGAGATACTGGGTTTTAGACAGCAAGTACAGAAACTTGCTTTCAAGGGTTAGAGAAGAAAACTTAAACCAAAAGCAAATCTGCAAGGGAGAAAAAAAATATTATTATATTGTAATTAAACTGTTATTGTAACAGAAAAGAGTTATTAAACTTAGGCCACTTGCTTTACTTTCTAAATGAACATATTTCATGTATTTCATTATATTTCATGTCCCCAATTGCAGAACCACATTATTTAAGTATTTATATGTATCTTATTAATGAGTTGTATTTGATATATCATTCACTGGTCTATATTGATTCATTGTTTGGGGCCTAGTAAGTAAAAGAGAAATTCTTTACAGATTGACTTTGGTTATTTTATTCTCAACTTCTTAATATGTTAGCTGTGTATTCTGATTCTAGTCACTTGATGGTTTCCATTAAACACTGAATAAAAACCCTCTAGGAAAGCTATTTAGAAATGCATGACTTATTCAGTGTGAGGTGTCTGCAGATGATTGATTAAAAAAAAAACTTTACAGGCTAAGGAAAACTTTGGACTAAGGAAGAATTTTAAATTAATTTAATCTCTGAATATAGAGTGACAAAATCACTGGATTCTCTGAGAAATCACTGGATGTCAGTGAAAATGCTTGTATGTGAAGCTTAGTCTTTATTACACATTTGTTTCATAAATTAGAAAAAAAGATCTAAGGTAAATGTTCAGCTCATCTGGTTTGTAACAGAAACCATGACCATGGTGGATAGGTACAAAGATGAGCTCATTCAAGAGCTCTTCTGAAACAGTAATTTATCATCTAGGTAATTTTAAAGGTTGTTCATGTCATTGCAAGGGTGGCAGACACAGGCTTGTTAAAACATATTTTTTGTAATCCCCTGGTGAGCTGATGCTTAAAAAGAAGATTTCACTAATGACAATCTTGTAAACACTGGGTAAAATTGTTCAATGTAAAAGTCTGTACTGAAATGTATACCACAAAATTCTCTCTTCTTCCACTAAACAAGGATGACTTCCAGTATCATTAGCAATTGTTCCCGAGAAGATTCTGTTTCGGATTATATTATATATACAATGGGAATTTATTTGAGGTTTCCCAAGTTTACTAGTTCCATTCCCATGAGCTAACAGACAGTAGATCAAGTGCTTTCCAGTCAAGTATTCCCATGGCAAATATCCACCAGTGTCCCTTTCATCTGATGCAATGGCATAGTGCCCATTCTTCTGCTTCATCACTCTCTTTCAGTGCTGCAGTGTTCCAGGAAAGGGCCATATCATGTAGGAGACTATGCAGGAGACATTAAGCCTAATCTTCAAAACCTTATGGTTCTGTTTCGGGTTTTGCTGACCACTGGAAACAATTACAGCACAGACAACACGTGGGAATGTCTGACAGCTTCTTCAGACCCTTTGCACTCAATCACTTGGTGAGTCCCTAGGTTTTTGATTATTGCAATCACAGTCCAAAGCCTGTGGACTGGGCCAATGCCCTGGAAATGAGCAAGAACCACACAACAGGTGGGCAAGGTGTCTGTCACTAGACATGTATAAAATAGGTAAAATAGACTGTTGAACAGACATTTTCTTATTTCTGTCATTATGCCAAGAAATCCATTAACAGCCACTGACACCTACTCATCTGCATTTTTTGTGCTTGCCAGTGCTGAAAGCTCATAGCCTTCATGATGGCTATAGTTATCACATCTTTATAAGCATAACCAGTAAAGTTTACTTGCTCCTGGGAAAACTTTTCATAATCTTGGCTTTCACCTAACAGTCTTCAAAACAAGATCTGGGCATCCATAGAAAGTAGAAAAATAGATGGATTTGGTGACTTTTATATGCAGTACTTCCAACAGACACCATACTGTTAATTCTAGAGAAGCAGAATCTGTGCAGAAGATGTGTTCACCAGTAAGCAGGAGCTGGGTTCAGGAATATACAAAGGCCATGAGAAAGGCTCACCTGTTCAGAGAATTCAGGGACTTCTGAAGGATCTTCAGGATCTTCATTTGAAAATGAAAGTTGAGAGGCAGTGGGAGACAAGAGAACTAAGCAGTATGAAAGAGGATTGAGGAAACCCAGCTAGTCAGGAAACCAAAACTGATGGAGAGACAAAAATTTAAAAGCAATTTCTCATACGAGAAAGAAAAATTATAAGTTAGGAGGACAGCACTTGTTTCCCAGACTGGCTGGAAACTAGATATTGGAGTTTCTACCACATAGAAGTAGATACTGAAAGTGTGACAATATGCTGCTGTTGGCATGGCTCAGGAATAAAGCTTGTGAGGGCTGGGTACTTTCAGCCTTTAGCTGCCTTTTTTCAGTGGAAAAGACAAAAATCCCAGATCTTCAGATCTTCAGGAAGATGTTTCTTCATTTTTTCTCAATGAAAAGGGTAAGAAACAGCGTGTGAATATGGAGGAATGGAGGTAATTTTAAAAGCTGAACACATAGTGAGCAGATACTACAATTCTACCTAAAATAAGATCTAAAGAAGGTTCATATCTAACTGCTTTCATAAGTCACAATCTGTATGTGCTTTTTCCATGGTGTTTCTCATGTCCTGGGTATTGGGGATGTTTTATGTCTTGTGAGACTGGCAGGATAGAATTGAGACCAGCCATGTGATAACTAAACAGGATAAATGCTGAACAGAAGTTTCCAAATTAACTAAAAGGTGTAGTTGTAAAAGTATAAGAAGTCAACCTTTTAAAGTTTGGCCTCTGTTTATTTTTTAATAAACAATCTAAAATGTCACTACTTCCTGGGACTTTCGCAAGTATCTTTGTTCTAAAGTGGCATGAAATTCAAAAAAACTCAGATGTTCTGCAGACGTTTCTATCGATGGCTCTGCTTTAGGCTTTGACCCCATATATATTTCATGCAACAGTTCTGTCCCACTCTAATTGACATATAAGAAGGCAAAAGCAAAGAAACATTAAAACCCCTGAATTTCTTAAATTATAAAAAAATATTGGATTTCATTGGAACTTTTTGTTCAAAGGTAATTTGGTTTTCATGTTCCCTGAATCAAAGAAAATTTCTTCGGATGCACTTTAAAAGAATTAGTCTAATCAGACTGTATTCTCTGCCTTTGATCTGGTGTGCCTGTGTCTGCTTTCTTAAAATACCTCATGTATAGAGACCTTTTGGTGATTTGAGAGTTTTCCTTGAAATAACAAACATGTACAGCAAAATAAATGTGAAATCCTGTTCTCTTTGAGCATGGACATTGAATGAGAAAAAGAAAAGGTCTGGCTTGTTTGTGAATAGTATTTCCAGCAGGATTCAGAAAACCAGCACTTTGCTCTAACTTGCCCAAGCCTCTCCCTATATGATTACTTTATAAAAGTAGTAGAATTTTGCACCCAGTCTCTTAGCACCCCTTTCTGTGAAAGGTTCTAGGTATTCCTATTAAACTCAGCAGAGACACTAGTTTAATGCATAATTCTGCACAAAAATGGAGAAAAAAAGAATAAAACAAGATTAGCCAAACTCTGTAAGTAATATAATGTTTCTTTTGAATTGTGAATGATGATCCATTCTTGGCTCAAGAATAATATAAATACACATTCCTCAGAGGAGAGATGAAGGATTGACGTGGATTTTTCAAGGTTTCTTTTTGCAAAGAGGACACCTTGTTGAAAATGGATGACATAAATTATAGTGGGTAGGTGTGCATTCTATTTCTATTACTTAAATTCATGAACAGTGACTGCTGTTTGCAGGAAAAAAAAGATGGCAGGTCTTCAGGCACTGAATTCATGCACTGTTTATAATTACTTACACACGGTAGTTACTGACTGGCTGCTACATCACTTTTCTCTTGAGTTTACCCTAACCAGCACTGCACTTTCCCCAAACTGTCACACACCCAGGCATCTCTCTGCTCTAGAAATGGGGGTTTTCAGTCCCATTGCTGAAGGCTTTGGGGCCAGTGTTCCTCTTGCACTGGCCCAACTGCTTTGGTGTGTTTTATATCTATAGGTTCAAACTGCTCAGTCAGTTATGGCACTGCTATTTTATAATTTAGCTAGGGTAAGAAATGTAATGAGAAATGCAAAATCAGGAGCCACTTAAACATCTCTAATTGCTGTTATTCCTTTATTTCTCTTGGAAGTTCTTTGGGTTTAGAAAGCCAAGGTGCTTCCTCTCCTGTTCCTTGCTAAGCTTCCCCTTCAGAACCTGGCATGATGCCTTTACTTTGAGGCTTTTCTTCCTGCTTCACTTTTTGTCTCCTGTCATACTGCTCTCTCTGTTTCTCTTCCTTTTTCTTTTTTTTTTTTTTTTAATGGTGAGAGATTCTTTCATTTTGAACTGCCTCAGCCTCTCTGTGAAAGGATCAAAGCTTCACACTTTGCTCCATCTCCCTTTGCTCTTTTGCCTCCCCTCACTTTCTTTCCACCCTTCTGCTCTTTCAGAGTTCAGACATGAAAAAATTGTTTTGTCCAAAGTGGAGCAAACTCTTTGCATAAGGAAATTCTCTTCAAATGGATGATTAACAAAGTTGAATGGCTCTCAAGTATTAATCCTATGCCAAGCATCAGAATTTCTTCTGTCACCACCTTTAGGTTTTAATTCAAAGTAAAAACAAATACAAATGAGACACTAATAAAGTCCTAGTCTCTGAGAGGAACGTTTGATCTGACATGAATATAATATGAAACCAAGTGCTTAAATTATACATGGAAAGACACACTGAATCATAAGGCATATGTCAGTTTTAAGCCCTGTGAATCTTTTCACCTGCATCTCTCCTGCATGTTTGTACATCATTTACTGCCTTTTTTCCTCTGGAGTATGCAAGTGGGATAGCATGTTTTACCAAAATGGGATCTTGAAAGAAAACATAATTGCATTTATATGGGTTTTCCAGTAAGAATTCAGACATTCCTTGGCTAATAAACTTATTTACCACAAGTGGTAATGTGCAGGTGTGCATTCTTAAACAAGCAAACTTCAGTTTAAAATGAGTTACACAAAACCTGTGAATACAAGATGAATCTTGCATACTGTGAACTTTCATATTGCTTTCTTTTATTGTTCTTTGTATCTTCTTGAGTGGAAAGAAAGTTAATTAAAATCATAAAGAAGCATTGCAACAAAGCAAATTCATTCCTGTGGCTCTTTTGCCACCTTACTGTGCCTGAGATAAAAGGTTCTCCAAGATGATTTGATACATACTCAACCTTATTGGTGGTTGCTTGTCTTCCATACCCAAACTGTCTTGTCATTTGTACTTCTGTTTGGCTTTTTAGAAAGATGTGTGTGCCTTTTGATATCTATTTTTCAGATGTCATCTGACTGCAGACCAAAGCCAAGCCCTGCATTTACCTGGCTCCATGTCACCTTTAGAAATCCCATGGTGACAGCCAATGCAAAGAAGAGGCCACACTGCAGCAAGGATGTTGCTGAGAGGGTGACAGGTTCCACAGCTCCACTCTCCCTTTCTTTGTCTCACAATGTCTCTCCTGGCTATACCAGCTGCAATGCCATGTATCAGTCGTGCTTTGCCCTGTCCCATCCCTCCACAGGGTAATGCAGCTTTAGAAAACCTCTACACCAAATCAAACCCCACTCAGTGTCCCTAGGGCGGGACTAGCCTGACCCACATGTCCCTGCACTCCTGCTACCCTCCTTGAACCTCTGGCAGGCCATGCCAGGGCAGCACAGGGGCTGTGAGCTCCATTTTGTAACATTTTCTCATATTGCAAGGCTTATCTCCACTCCAATGTCCCAATCTCAGCCAAACGTGTGTGAGCACAGATGTGAGGTCGAGAGGAGCCCGTGCACTTTTTGGGAAGGTGGGGGGTCCCTGCAGCTCCCAGCACAAAGCTCCATCTGCAGCCCTGCCTCTCAAGGCAATTCCAGTGGGCAGAACAAAGGCAGACCTTGCAGGTGGCAGCATCTTCCACTTGTAATTCCATTTTCTGTTTAAGAACATGTAACATCCTGGGTTAATAGCATGCACGAAAGTCAACAGGAAGGAAACTAATGGATAAACTCATCACAGAGGGCAGTAAACAATCCCAAATGTAGGTCTGCTTCCAGCCCCCACACTGCATCCATCTTGGCATTCTTCAGCACCAGTGGGAGATCTCACAAATGTTAAGGGAAAATAAGGGGTAGGTTTTAAATGCTTGTGTGAGATTTCAGTTCCCTGGAACCTGTTTATCTAAACCAAAGCAAACATTATCTTCGGTGACTTGTGCTTGTGACTTGTTTCCCATGCACACCATAGATTAGTAATGCCTGCTTTTGGATTTGTTGACATTTAATAAAAGCTAGACACTCCAGGGGAAAATAAATAGTTTTTGTTCTGTAGCCATTGCTGGATTTCCTTTTGGTTGGAATCTTAGCTGGGTGCTCATAGCATTTATATGCAATTAGAATCAAACACAGCCAAGAAAATTGGAATCAAGACACAGGTTTGTATCTGGGCATGGAGATCACCACTCCATCATATTCTCACATGCATCAGGAGAAGAAAATATATTCATATTAATCTTGCTCATATTAAAGTCTTTAGGAAATCTGGCAAAAAATAGATTTGCATGAGTAATCAGAACAGTCATTTGGAGGTTTAGAAATTGAATCATTGACTTAATCCATATGTTTTAGCTCAGATCTCTAAAACACACTATACTTGTTCTGAGATGAAAATGGAGCAGTTTTAAGGAAGTCAACTGTACAAAAATATAGATATGTTAAACTTTGGACTATCTAATAATAAAATATGAAACAAAATAAGTCTACTAGCAACATTTATTGTGAAGCTAAGCTAATGCTATTCTCTTGGAATTTTATTTTACATTTCATAAAGTATGGCATAACCCTTGGGATCTAATTCTCCAGTATATTATTGGTGGGAGAATAGCTACATGCTGGAATCACCACTCTACCTGTGTTTGTATTCAGCTTGTAAGGGCTTAGGAAAATGACACTTAAGAAGGCTGTAATAGCCATTAGCAAGCCCTTCCACAGCTTTCAGGTCTGGCCAAACAGAAGTGTTAAAACACATTTTCACCTAAGAGCATTCCTATTGATCACTTAAATGGCATCAGGAGGCATAATACAGGAAATGAAATTATTCTAAAGTATGTCTTTAAAAGTAAGCATTTTATGGGCATTTAATACAATAGATACATATATGCATGCACATATATAAACTTTTCATATTTAGTACTAATTTTAGAAACACCAGGTAGAAAATATCTTCCCTTTTAAATGATTTATAAGGTTCATGTGCCAAATAATCTTTAAAGTATGCCTGTTAAACTGAAAATGTATGTTACACTTTACTTGAACTACAGAGTTCCTAGTGCTACTTCTTGCTTTATCAAAATTTGAGAACTTTTCTCAGATTTGTGTTCTAGTTTAATAATAATATTTTTTTCATTTCCATTATCCTGTGATCTGCTGCAAACAACCAAGTCTACTTACTGCTGCTAAAATAGGCTGCTCTTACATGAAAGGCCAGTGCTGGTAGTGAACTGGAAATGAAAGGTTTGTTCCAATAATAAGAAAACCTTTTTCTCAGAATTACTTTTTTCTACTGTCTCATAGTGATGGAAAGATCAAACACTATTCTAAACACAGTAGTTCTATACTCCAGCAACAAAATGCTTCTTTATAATGTGCAACCAAAAAAAAAAAACCAGTCTGTTGTTCGACAGTCTCTCTGAAAATGATTCGGCTTCTTCTCTCATTCATCCCTGTGCATAATGAATTGTGCCTTATTTCTTTTTAACTGCACATGTAGCCTCCCCCACACATGTTCCCACCATCAGACATTGAAGTCCTAGGCTAATAGCAGATCCATGGTGTTAGTACATGTGTCCCTGGGATTTGGGAAAAGCCTATAAATAGATTTTTATTGGTTTTAAAGAACAAAGTTATTTTGTGTTAATAATGGGCATGCATTAGGCTTTAGATAATTGCTTTATGTAACTTAAAGTTTTGCCTTTCAGCTAAATAAACACTGTATGTGTTCACAGGTGTATTGTCCTCCAGGGCATTCTGCTTTTCAGGGTGGCAGCTGCTGCCAAGGTGTTGCTGATACAGCTCTGTGTATAATTTATTGGAAACAGGTGCTGGCTTATGATGAAGATAGACAGGAAACTAAAACAGACAACATGTTTAACCACCATTAAAAAGTTCGGGTTCAGAAAGACAATGTGTCTGAGATGTTTGGTTGATGTTGCCAGCATCTTAGTGAGAGTTTCCAAGCTCCCAGAAATCCCCATAAGGAACAGATTGTCCAGGAACTGCAGGAATTGCACTCTAACGAGCATTGCATGCCATGGCGCCATGCTCGTTGATCACACAGATCCTGTCATTTGCAACTACAAAAATTATGGAATGTGTTCCCAGGCTGATGCTAAAAATGACTTTGAGATGAGGTTAATACCTAGGGCTCTTGGGCTGGGGATGCTGTGTGGAACACAACACTGATTTGGCCACGGGGACATTTGGGCCTTTGCAGGATTCTAAAATCTTTTCTCCTGCACTTTACTGGGTGAGGACTGTAACAAATGACTGGGAAGTACTAATGTGTTAAAGTAAAAGTGGAAATCTGATTCAAATATACAGAGAAAGGACGCTCCAGAGGAGAGTTCCTGTGCCACCAGTAGCTGACCCCAAACTTATGCACTGCATCAGGCAGATGGATAGGGATGTTTTGGGAGCTGCTGCTTCAGTCCATCAACACAACACAGTGAGGGAGCAGCAGAGCAGAGAACAGATCCAGCACACATGGGAATAGGTGGAAAGCCTTCTTTTGGCCTCAGTGGGCTTTGGATTAGATCCCAGGAGAAAAAAAAATTAACTTCTTTATTTTCTGAGGCCAAGTTAAACCATTAAAATTTAAACGTTGATTTTTTTCTCCCCTCTTCTTACTTCCCTTTGCTTTTATTGCAGCTTTAAACATTTTTTTTTTAATAAGAAACTTTCAATAGGAGTTCATGAGGATCTTTATTCATGGATAGCAGTTTGCACATTTTAGCAAGTAATCTCCAGTTTAATCTCTAGTCTCTATAAGATACATATGTAGTAAATATGCATACTAAATATTTTTAAAAGAAGTTGTTAAAGTGTGCGC
>VYZP01073442.1:3067-61739 GCA_013400635.1 Hypocryptadius cinnamomeus | reverse complement strand
ATAGCTTTAATTTTTTGGTACACACCAACTCAGTTTACAGCTAAGAGAGAGGATTCCATTCTATAGGCCTCAGTCCATCTCATCCATACAGAAGTTACAATGTGTTTTCCAGGAGTGCTAATTTGTCTACAAGTCAAAACCATCAGACTTTTTGGGGGATCAATCCTGATTAACACATTATGTTTTAAGCACTTACGATAATTACAGAATGGAATAACTCATTAGAAATGTGACAAAATAAATTGTCTAATTCTTCATATGCTATGTATAGCAGGGGAGGGGATGGAAAGTTCTGTACCATCCCCCTTGACATCATCCCAAATGAGTTTATCTTATGTTGTCTTTTTATTATCCTATTTTCTTGGTAAAAATTGGGCCATCTTTACCAAAAGAGAGGGCAGCAAAGAATGGGAGGAGGCGACTAATTCACGATCCGCCCACTTTTCAGGTAGATTTACCTCTTTCCGATTCCATCACAATGGATTTATCAATGATTTATTCTGCTTTTTTCTTCAGGTAGGAACAGTAAGACCAAGTTTATGTCTGTTTTGTAGCAGATAAAGCATAACTCCATGCAACCAAGTCCTTGATGCTTCGAATCCAAGAATAGTGGAGCACAAGATGGCAAAAGGGTCCAGGGGGGAAGTGCTGATGGTTGGAGCTTTGGCATTTGTGACAGAAGCATCACCAGCACATCAGGCACTTGCAATCATCTCGCACTGAGTTCATGGCCAGGGAAGTTCAGAGCTGTACCAACTGCTTCCTCTTCTCCATGGCTCAGGATGATCCTTAGCTCTGGATTTCTGCTGACTATAAAGCAACACAATTCTTGTCCTTATTATTGGCTAAGACATTTCTTGGAAACAAAAATTTATTCAGTGTTCAGAAGAGGTCTGTCCTGTCTGAAAACTAACTTTTTGGGCAGAGTCCACAGAAGTGGCAAAAGATGCTTGAAAACTCCTCTCTGAGTTCTCAGCTGGAGATACACTGGGTTCTTTCTGGCTGATTTGAAAACAGCAGAGACCAACCTGAAATTACACCACAGGAATAAAATTCTCCAGGGACTGTTCTGCTGACAGATCCATTTCAAAATACTGCAAATTCTGGCTATGTCCCATCACTCTCCAAAAGCTCAGAAGAGCAGATGTCCTGAAGTGGCTAAAGCAGCATGATGACTCCCCTACACCACAGGATCACCAGATGTCCTCTGCAGGCAGCCTAAAGATTGCTTCTCAGTGCCGGGCCAGAGGAAAGAGATGGGAATCTGGCACAGCTTTAGAAATTATTTCCCTCATAAGTGTATCCTGTGGTTTTTTCTTTTCTCCAAAAACAGTTGTTTGAAAATAAAGGCTTTAAAATATCCAGGCAGAGACGGGTGTGTGGCCTCCCTTTATTTCAACAATCCCCATGGCTGGTTGTTCTACAATGCCAACAAAGTTGGTCCCTAAGCTGGAAGGATCCAGTTTTCTCTCGGCTGTCTGGCCCAAATGCCATTAAATCCAGTTAAAAGTGCAAAGACCTTAGAGAAAGGAGGACAATACCTCTAAGCAACACAGTACTGTAGAAAGAAAAGAGTGTGGGGAACAAGTCTCAAAGGAATTCCAAACATAGTGTAAAGGAGTTGAGACAAAGAGAACAGAAAGTGATGCCTGGTGGGTAGTGCAAGATGGTAAAGAAACATCTTTTCTGACAGATGTTACTCCAAAAACTCCAAGAACCCTTGCTGTACCTGGGCTGTTGGGTCTGGACCTTTCTGTCAGGAATGTCACTGCTGTTCCTGCCCTGCCCCTGTCCAGCCCAGGCTCGTCCAGGCCTGCACACACCTGGTGGGGATCAGCTCACCCCTTCTCCCAAACACTGTCCTGTCACATCCAACTTCACCACCAGTCAAACATTATGTTTAAAGTGTTGAGAAAAAAGGAACCCATGCAAATAATGAAATCCATGAAACTGTGACTAATAAGACAAAAAGTTCAAAATTAGATTTGATGGTTCACAATGAAGTTCCCAAAGCTCTGACAGCTGACAAAAAACAGTACCCACCCATCTTCTTCCACCTTTGTTTAGAATGGATTTGACAATTAGGGGTGATATCCTTTTGTCAAAACAAGCCTTCTGTTAAGTATTTTACAGGCACTCTAGGGATTCTGGCAAAGGGCTCACTTTTTGTACAGATTACCTGGAGCAGAAATTTCCATTTTATCAGATGACGCTATAAAGTGAGATGAGAAAAAAAATTACTCTTGTTTTTTCTTTTGGTTTCCTGATTCAAGAAAATAATGAAACTACACATGGAATAAAGGGAATCTAAACAGAGAGAAATACTTGCAAATCTAGCTCAATGCTAGAAAATAGTTATAAATATAAATATAGTTAAATGCATGTCTACGCTCAAGCTTCTTTTTTTAAAGTATAAAAATCTACATTTATATAAATTGCTATCTGCAAGATTCATGCACATGTCTCACAACAAAGTTCAAGAACACAGGGAATGGCATGCAATACTGAAAGAGGAAAAAGCTGAAGCATGAAACTGCCCAGGGTTCCCCAGCTGGCCCATCAGACCTGCATTCTGGGGACACAAACACAGCACACACAGCCTTAGGACTTTGGAGAGGAAACCTGGTTATGGCAGAAAAAGCACAGCCAGTATGACCCAGATCACCTCCCTTGATGCTTTCTGGACCCCCAGGTGCACATTGTGCTTTGGCAGTGCCATGGGGCATTGCTTCCCAGCCAGGATTCTTCCACAGCATCCACATCCTCAGAAACATTGGAAAATGGTCATTGCTTTGGAGCACAACAACCCCCAAACCTTTTCATTTAAAAAAAGGTTATTTTCATGAAAGCAGAAAATTTCAATTGTCTTGAGTCCAAGTACCCAATGACACCAAAGGAACACCACCACCTTCACCTTACAAATGGTGCAGAATATGTGTGGCTGGTCCTGTCGAAAGGCGAGTGTGATTAGACCTGAAATCTTTATAGTGGGTCAGAGTAACCAATTTTTCTCTAAATTAGATTTAAACTGTAATTACATACTTACTCATTTTGCATTTATTTGGAGCAGAAGGTTCTTCTAAATATAGTTCTGATACACAAGATCATCACAGGAGCAGTATGACTGGCAATAATATTTTTTTAAAGACAGCAGACATGTTCTTTGTGTAATAACAGGGCAACATGTATAAATAATTTTAGGTCTGCATAAGATATTGAGGAGGCCAAAGTAATCCTTTTTCCTCTCTGTGACTTGGGTGTGGGTAGGCATCTGAATGAAAGAAAAACTTCCAGCAGAGATGGTCTTTTTTCCTTTACTTTACTTGATCCACCCAAGAAGGAATATGGAAGAAAAAGGTCTTAACATAGTTGTCACTTTGAAATGTTCCAGTGTTTTAATTAAGGTCCAGAGTCTGGCAAAATTTGTAAAACTTTCCCTTTGAAAATAAGCTGGGTTTAACCTTCAAGAATGTTTCTCTGGGTTGTTAACACAGTTCTTATCCAAAGCTGTGCTGAGCAGTGAGGTAGGACGAGGTGTGCTCCACATCCTTTTGAAGTGGGTGGAAAGACTCTCATGGTCCTCAGAGGGCTTTGGCTGAAACTCATAATTCTAAATTTAGGCTCACTTGTAATTGTCCTTTTTCCTTCACTAGCTGCTCCATAACTTTTTCTATTTGTTTGCTTTTGTAATCAGTGGAGACAGAAAGAATTATTATATTCCTCCTTATGATATTCATGCTTATTCCAGAAAAAATACTTTTTTACCACCTTTTGGTATGTTCCTTAGAAGAATGAAAAAAAGATCAGAGGCAAACAAAGGCTGAAGTAAAGCTGCAGATGGGACTCAGTGGCTGATGCAAAAGGAGCAGACATACTCTGAGACAAAACAGATTAAAGAGAGCAGAGATGATGTAATAAAGAAAAACGGGTCAAAATTCAGGATGCCAGTTCCTTGGTTAGAGCATTATTGAAGTCAATAGTCTTGCAAAACCAGGGTCAGGATGTGACTAAGAGTGAGACTAGTACACTAGATGGCTAGTCTAGCCCTAAACTTTGTCTTCTGAGTGGTTTTAAGGACTGATCCCTCTTGGTTTTGTCCGTCATCCTTATTCAGTAGTAAGAGTGGAGATGAGATCAGGAACTGGTGAACTCTGCAGGATATAGTGGGAAAAATTTTGTGGGAATGGCTACTATACCTGGAGTTTTTCCTTCTTAACAAATGTTCTCTTTTAAGAATAATGCTTGAAAAAGCCTGATGTCCTAAAAGACAAATTGATCATGTGTTTTCCCTTGATGCAGCTTTAAAGGTGAGATCTGCATTCCACAATGTGAGGACAGGAGTTCAGTCCTGGTGAGGAACATGATCTGGCAGCTCAAAGCTGCAGGGGAAGGCTTTAGTGCTTGGCTGCACTTGCACCACTATGGCCAGTGCTCTGTATGGGGAAAAACTCCATGGGCTTGGCATATAGAGGAGGGGAGAAAGCCCCAGTGGCTGGAGATTGCACAGATAAACCCTCATTGTCTACAAAGGAAAAGCCTTTGGCATCCTAGATAATATTTGAGATTAATTAAGAGTTTGTTTAATGAAGCTGCAGCCAGACATCTTTAATCCAAACACCTTTGTAGAGCACATTTATATGCAGAGCTTTGGGCAATTACCAAAAGTACTGCTCCATAATAAGAAAACAAAACTCATTTATGAAATAATATACATGTATTAATACATTAAACCAAAGAATAATATACACTTAGATATAACATAAAAATAACTCTACAAGTCAGACAACTTTGACAAGATCTCCTGGACACTTAAAAAGCACAATAAACATCTGTTTTATTTCTGAATGCCAAACCTTAAAAAACCCACTCTCTTGTTAAAAGTCCAGCTCCTTATTTTAATTAAATTACCAGGTGTTTATAAAATATCATTCTCTTGTGAAACTACAGTAAACAGGAGAGATCCAAACCCCTGTAAATTGAGAATGCAGGCTTCAGCTGTCAGGATGCCATTGGGAAGATTCAAGCTGCTTTGTTGGTGTGCATTGGTGCAGTGACAGAGGTATACTGACCATTTGAAGGCAAGCAAATGAGTTTAGAAGAACAAGTAGAATTGCTAAACAAATCATGTCTAAACACAGGGAAGAAAAGGACAATGGAAAAGAAAAAAAAAAGAGGAGTTTCAGTGGAGGGTATCTTATTTTATTGTTCTTATTATGTCTTTACTGGAACACACTAGAATAAATGCTCTGGGCTGTAAAATAACACCATTCAGCACAGAATGGATTAAATTCAGTGAGAACATCTTTTCTGATCCTTTGATTACATATGAGCAATGTTTGTGATTATGTCTCCCTTTTTCGGCAGAAAACACCAAAACATACCACGACATTGCTGCATAACATGGAAAACCTTCTCTGGCTTGTATAGATGTACATATCCATTTATCAAATTAAACAGTGGTACTTTAAATCAGCAATGAAGGAAATATAGACATGACAAAGAAATCTAGGGAAATACATGTTGCTAAGAAAAATAGGAAGTTTCTTCAAGAGTATATTGTCTCTCTTGTAATTCATTAAGATGGTATGAACAGATTACAAGAATTGTTTAAAACAACGTTATTAATACTATAGATAAGACAGAAGAAATATATGTTGTAATAGACACATGCAGATACACACACATACTCTACTGCTTAGTATTTAGTATACTGCTTATTATTTTAGTATAAAAAAAGATGATACAATCAATGGCCCAAAGATAATAAACTCCCTTGCATTACATTGTCTGAGAAGCCACTGTTAAAATCCTTCTATTAGAGATTAATATTTTTACATCAAAGTTTCCATGCCCTTTAAATCCAAAGGTTGTTAGGGAACAGTAGAAATATGCAATGCTGCCAGAAGCCAAAGTGAGGAAGCAGAAGGATCACAGTAATTACAGGTCAGTTATTCTGGCATCAGTCCTAACCAAAATAATGGAAAAGCTGATAAGGGCTTCAACTGGTATAAAATTAAAGGATGACAGTATAATTGGTGCCAGTCAAGATGTCTATATGGAAAAGTTAGTCTTGCCAAACATTTTGGGGAATGTGACTACACAGGTGTAAGACTTGCATAAGACATTTGGCTTAGTCCCTCAGTGTAGTCTGATTAAAGGACTGGCACCGACAAAAACAGTTTATGGGCAGAGTGGCAAATGAGGGCAACACCAACATGAAGTAGCACGTTCAGCTTCCTGCCTGACACTGCTCCTGTGTGCAGCCAGGCCAACCAGTGCCAGGCAGAGACGCTGGAAAGGAGACCAGGAACAGTCTGTCATCAGAGGCCATGGCAAGGAAACAGCAACAGGAAATCCTGAAAGCAGTGGCAAAGGCCCCCTAACTCCAATAACCAGAGTTTTTCATATAAAGTTTTAAAGAAACCAAAACCTAGAAACATTCTGCAGAACCTCAAGTAGAAGACATATTATAAGACAGGTAGTTAAAATCTGGATGAAGATCAATGTCCAAACATTTGAGGTTCAGTCCAGAGTAATAGACAGGTTCAATTCCATTGCAGAGAGAGCATTTGGGGGATTTGTGGCAAAATATATAGACTGATCCCAGAAAGTTGCAACAGGAGAACTGAATCATAGTGCATTCCAAGCCCTGCTAAACAACTAAGTCTAGTCCCAACAGATTTTGTGTACGTTCATCACAACACAGATGCTTTCATGTCTCAAGTCTCTTGGGAACACCATGTGTTTTGTCTGTTTTGTTTCTTAATGATTTGCAAACTTTTAAAACTTGGCTGTGTTGCTACTTTGCTTGTGGGTTCAAGAAAAGACAAGAATCCATAAACCTTTGATCCACATGCTACAAATGTACTAGAAAAAAAAGAGAAGAAAAGAAAACAGTGCTGTCAACAGGAAGATATAAGGGTTGGTTTGGGTGAATGGGGATAATTAGTTGAAATGTGATACGGAAATTGTTTTGGTTTTTTCTTTCTGGAAAATATATGTATTTGTGAGAACACTTTTTATGTAAAATGTTTTAGAGAACATTTTATATCAGATTAAATCTCAAAGGTACTTTTTCTGGTCTCACTACAAAAAAGATAGGACATTGAGTTTCATAGTTAGCTGCAGAAAAGAGAATTGTCATTAATGTTTTTATCAGCTATTGATTTAATAACCTAAAAGACTATTAGATTTCTTTACAACAACATTTTTAAGTATCACATTTCAGAAAGTATGAGTTGAGAGTTTTGTACATCTCACTTTAAGGAGCTCAGCCTGCTAACAAGAGGAAAAGAAAAGATACTTCCAGGGACTTCTCTACCTTGCTAGAGAAGTTTATCCAGATGTGGGACAGACAGCTGCTTACCTGGCTGGTCCAGTTCAAAGTGACTGTCTGGGGATGGCAATTTTCCTTCTCCTCATCAGATGGCTGTGAATTAAATCCTAAATAACAGCTGGGCTCCTGGTCCAAGCCAATTGTCTTGGCTCCCTCTATAGTCCAGGAAGGAAATAGGTACTTCTGAACAACTGCTCCTGTGAGTGCTAGTAGTCTGTCTTAGCTGGAGTGACATGCCTTGATCCCCAATGGCTCTAGAGGGAACCTTGATGAGCAGCTTAGCCTGGAACTCAAACCTCCACCAGCCAACACCAGGTGAGGTGAATTATATCGAGTGGTACCACTGATACATATATCTAAAGCCAAAATACAATTGTGCCCATGAATTTAGCCACATGGGTCAGGTTTCAAAAACCCAGATAAGCACTAGAGATTTGACTCAGGCTTTAGAAAAATCCATTTCATATTTGAGTCAAATGTAGCTATAAAATGAAATGTGAGAACCTTATATATATTTAAGAGGAGTGTTATGAAAATTGCTAGCTGAGAGGGCAAAAAGAGGCAGAGGTACTTTATAGCTTTCCCTTGGCTCAAGGGAGGCATAGAGCAAACTTGCATTTTGCCTCCAACCCTCTCCAAGAAAATGGGAGAATAACTGTCCACAGTTTTTCAGCTTTGGTGCAAGGCTTGTGCAAGCTGTGATTCAAAAGCAATTGTGGTAATTGCTGTAACTACAGAGTTAATGCATGCAACGTTAATTTTGTTCACAGAGAGTTGTGCCAGTAATGGCACCATCCATCCTTTTCTGTTAAAACAGGAACAGGTGTTAATCTCCACTCGGCACTGGGTGCAACGTGAGTGAGCAATAAGAAAAGTGCCAAAGAAGAAAAACCACTGTTAAAGCTCTGTGTCACAGAAAAACAATTTCTAACAATATCTCTGTAATTGGACTCAACTAAAGAGTGAAAAATGGTTTGACTTTTCAGTGACAGGGATTGTTAATGAATCCAATTTTTCTCTTCCACCTTGATTAGCTTTATGTATGAAGATCCATTTTAGCTCTGTACAATGTAGCTTAGGGTAACAGACACCCAGCTGCTGCAATCTTGTCAGTACTCCCACTTGCAGAAAAGTAATTTTTTTTTCTTAGATAGGCTGCTAAACTATTACCAGGTTTTCAAGCATAATGGAAAACAGTGCAGAATAGAATTTAAATAGGACTGCAACAACAATTTTGGTATTTTTCTAGCTTTAACAGCAACCTTACAAGACTTTTTAATGCTTTTCACATCCTGTCCTCCCAGGCATAAATCTGTCCTCCCAGGGTTCTGGGTATTCCCAGATAGCCTTGGCACTCCAGTGTTGGGTTGCTCAGCTCCATGCAATGCTACCTTGCAGAGCAAGAGCACAGCCAAAATCTCCAAGGACAGGTTGTGCAAACTGGTTCATTCAGTGGCACTCAATTTATCAACAGGGCTCATTCCAAGCAGGTAGCAAAGCATTTCCAATAAGCAATCAGAGCAGTACTGCACTTTTAGTTACACTCTGTATTTCAGACATTTCCAAAGTCCATGCCAGGGGCATCTGCATGGTTTGGCCTAAGTAAAGGAGTATGCTTGTGCTGCCCAATGCTCACACCTTTTCCACCAAAGGCATGTCTGCAGCTTTTTGAAAAAAAGCAGCCCATGATCCTGATCTTGTATGCCCTATGGCACAGACTGCAGTAGCATTTGGGAAAGAACAAGGTCATTTGGGCAATGTAAGAAAGAATACAAGGAAGTGTTGAGTTGGAAATACATTTTTGGAACAAAAGTGAGCTAATAACTAAACACAATTTCTCTGGATTTGTATTAATGCTTAACTAGTGCTACCCAGGGAGTGTCTTCAGCACTGGGGATGCAGTCTGATATATTATCAGTAATGACCCTATTGATATGCAAAATATGTGTTCTACATGATTCAAACACTGAGACTTGTGTGTGTTGAGAAACAGAGGCAGTTTGAAAAGCCAGTTAACACCACCCTCTGTGCAGTGTTATCCTCTGGAGTGATGTGGCTCCCTTGGTTCCAGGGAAGCAGTGCCTGCACGAGCAGGTGGCATCTCTGAGCTTCACACATGGTCTGTCCTTGATTTCACTGGATTTGGGGTCAGCTGCAGAGAGGATTAGGATCTGGGTAATGGATCTGCCTCACTTGAAAATTTAGGCTTTGAGAAAGGACACCAGATAAGCAGCACACCCAGAATATTTAGCAGGAAATTAAATATTCTGAGAAACAGTGAAAAAAAGTGCACAGGTTATGTCTTTCATATGAGTATAGTCAGATATTGCAAATATTCCTTCACCTGTCCTTCTGATCCTTACAAATTATTCAGTGAGTGAAGGCTTTCCCAAGTGATCCTGTTTTGGTTTATTTTAGTTTTTATAAATAATTAATTTATTTTTCAAAATAACTCTGAATTGAAAAATCAACACACATTTTTCATTTGTCATGTATTCAATTTATAATCTGATGGTAGTACTGGAGATTTCAAAAGGAGTACTAAAAAAGAATTTTTTTTTCATTTTGTTTGAGAAAATCATTAGAGGCAAAACCTGTAAATCACAGAGATGGCCTTGGTGCTGACAAATAGAGAAACCTCAGGAAATTTAAATGCAAATTTCACATTCCTTGTCAAGAAAAGAAACCTAAAAGAAAAGATAAGAAGAAGGGGTCATTGTCCATTTTTTCCTAATTCTTTTTAATATAAATGCCCATGTGCCAGGAAGTAGAAAGTAGCATAATATGCTAGCACTCTACATGCACCCATCATAATTACTGTTAGTAAAAAAGTTTTAAAATGCCTGCAAATTTAACTCTATGTTTCACAATTTGCATATTTTTTGTATGCCTTTCAGCTGCTGAATTTATTCTTCCAATTATTATTTCTTTTTAAATAATAGGCTTCTATGCACGGGTAGATTAAATAAAAAATTGTGTGTGGACTGTGAGCTCTCATTATATAAAATGTTCCTATCCCTCTGGCTTTTGAGATAACTTTCCTTTCTACTCTGCTTCAGTAATTAGTCTTCCTGAATATATTACATATCATTGCACAAATTTGTGGGGAGCATTTGTTGTATGAAACACAAAATACACAAACAGCATTCTAGGATTGACAGAACTGCACAGCCCAATGTAAAAACCCAACACTACAGTAAGTGTGGGGTTTTTTTAAGATTTTGAAGCTTTTTGGCTTGTGTGTGCTTCAATGCTGTCGTTGTTTTGTACTGCTTTTCAAGTCATCTTTAAACTACAAAGAATTAAACAATTTCTTTATGCTGTTGTGGCTTAGCTCCTCAAATGGGTGTTTCTAATCCAACAACTACAACAGGACTGACTATCCTTTATGGTCTATATATGGTCTTAGGAGACAAATGCAATTTTTGTTTGTCTCCCTTGTTACGATTTGCAGCTCTGGTCAACCTGAAACATATAAAATTAACAATAATATTGTCTACATTATACTCTGATTAATTATCAAATGCACATGCTCCAGACTTGGAAGCCATTTTTTCATTTTATTTGTAAAACTTGAGCTGGTAGCAGCCTGGTGCCACTGGCTGGTTGTGGCAGCCTGTGAGAGCACAGCTGCCATGGGGGAGTAATGGGCTGTGGAGCCCCACACAGAAACTTGGCCCTAAATTAGTGTTGTAGCAAAGAGATCAATAAAGTGTGAGAGAATTACAGAGCGCTTGGTGACATGAATAAGAAGAAGGTCACTAGATATGAAAATCTAGGATGTGAAATGGAGTAATATTGAGAACCCTTACTGATGTAAGTCAATTATGTGCAAAAAAATCACCTTTTGGAGTCAAATGATGACCCCATAGAAGTCCATAGTAACTCTCCCACAGCCTTATGCGGGGCCTGGATTTCATTTTCAACAGCCAGGAATACCCTACAGCAAATATTTTCATCTGTGAAGACAGAAAAGGAAAAAACAATTTAAGTATCCCTAACATAGAGAGAGAATGGATTAATGACATTATATTATTCAGAATATAATTAAATCCTGAACTTTATTTTTAAAAATAGTGCAATCATGTGTTTATGTGTAGAGCTAAGGCATTTCTTCCCTTTTTTTCTTTTTTTTAAACATTGCTTGATGACATCAGCTAACGCTGCAACACTTCTCAGGGATTTTGTGCAGAATCTTAATGTTTACACTAACAACGTAATTTAAGAAAGTATATTATGTAAATCCTTGAATCTCCTAGGGTCTAGGAATGAAATGTAATGCTAATTTGATTTAGTAATTTGTTCTCTCTCCCCAGAAAGACACAATTACTGCTTTTGAAAGACTTTTTTCTTTTTCCATCACGCTAGGACTAAATTGAAAACTGAGTCGGCAGCAAAGCCTGGGCTGGGAACATAGAAGAGCTCTGCTACTCAGGCTCTTACATCCAGAACACAGAGTGCAGGGAGATTTATTTCTCAAAACGGAATGTTCATTATCTCTTTTTTTTCTTTTTCTTTTTTTTTTCTTTTTTAGGCAAGAAATGGAAACAAAATAAGTCTTCTTGAAATTCCATAATAGTAATCTAAACGTGAAATGTGAGCTGAAAATAACGTGCCTCTCTGTGTGTGTCTAGAAGAGAGAGGCCTTGTAGCTCTGTGCGTGTCTGTCTGCAGGAGGGAAGGAGGGAGGTTGTGTGTCTGTGTACAGTAGTGTAGAAATAGTTCATCAAATGAGTGGTTTCCTGTCCTGATCTGTAGATTTTCTTTCTTCCATTAAAGGAAATGGAGATAATTGATCTGACTTCCATCAGCACATAAAAGAGATTGTCGGCAATTTGTTTTCTGAAGGGCTACTTAAATACATGGTGATGTGGTGAGCAGGAAAGATCACCCACAAACTCTGCAGCAGTCCCAGATGCCTGGTGGGCACACCCAGAGCACCAATACATTCCGTCATTTGCAAAGTATGACTTTCTTTCTCTCTCTCTTTCTCCCTTTCTTCTCCTTTAAGGATACACGGTGTCCCTCCAGGTTCTGCAGTCTGGGTTTGATTAAATAATTATACACTTCAAGCAGCAGATCTATCATTTACATTCCTGAACATGCCAACATGTGCCTTTTGTGGGGATGCCAACCAATACCAAAGCTTCAGTCATTATTGTCATTGAAAATACAGTGGTTCAATGTTTGTGCTATTTCCTGGATTTTGGCAATATAATGTTGCCCAGCAATTTGCTGTTAGTGCCAACAACACTAAAGAACTTCATAATAAATCCTTTCTATATTTACTCAGTCCACCACTGTGTCACTGAAATTAGCATTTTACGATCTTATGCTCCAAGGAACCTATTTTCTCTCTTTTAACTCCATGCTATTATGAATCCCAACAGAAAATCCTTCAAAGCATGGTTTGCTTCAGCTTTTCTGTATAAGGATTGCTGTCAGTCATGTTTGTTTTCTGAAAAGATGTAGAGCTTGCAGCTTCATGGTACATGATGGCAAAGATAAACCAAACTAACAAACAAGACAGAGTGTTTAATTTAGGGATATTACAGAGATTGGTCTAAAATGTCAGATGTCTTCCTGCAGCCTTAAGTGCAGAAGACAAAATTAACAGAAGAAGATACCAAAAAAGTAACATGACCAGATCTTTCCCTGAGGTCCAGATGAGCCAACTCTGCTCATATGAGTGACAGACAGAGTGAAGACAGATGGTTTGACTTCTCTGAATGAAAATATCATGGTAATGGAAGAAAACAATAACCAGTGTAGGAGCCTTAGCAAAGGAGTTGGATACTCAGGGATACTCCAGCCAATGCTTCATGGAAACCATGGGAGCACTGGGGCTGAAATATTGTTGTAACTGGGTAATTCAGCCCTTTGCTTACAATGGTGTGGGAGAGAATAAAAGATTGCCTTTTGCACTGAAATCCTCAGAGGGACTTCCCTGTGAACCCTGAGTTTGGGATCCTGTCTGGGCAGTCAACATGGGGCCAAATTCCACTCATTTGTTTGGTCCAAGCAGAGGAGCAGCCGTTTTAAAAGGATTGAGGGGAAAATGAGAAGCAAGGATTTTCTAGGGAAAGGAAGAACAGGTTTGATTAGAAGGGAGAGAGAGCAGAGTGCAATAGTTTTTGCCTTTCCAGTAAGAGAAGTGAAAGCAATGCCTTCTGGAAAGAGATGGATGACTGGAGAAGAGGAGGCTTGGGAAGAGGCACACCAAGTGACTCACTGCAGCTGTAATTTTTGTCACTGGAATAGAGGGAGGCTGGAATTTTTTGACTAATGGGAAGCACATCATTGCTATCCTCTCATAACCCTGAAAAGCTCAAAAGACTTTGTTGCACATTCTGTCCTGTAGCAAATTCACCAGAAAACCCCTCATGCCCCAGAGCGGGTTATTTTGGAGACGTGCACGTGCGTGTGCATGGTCACAAGGCTGGGGAGGAAACTGCTCTGTAATCTCAGCCCTGGTGGCAGACGCGGCTCCCACAGCCCCAGTGATGTGGGTGCACACCAGCTGAGTTACAAGCTCCCACAGGCACAACCCCTTGTTAGAAAAACCTGTGGCAGAAGCCATTTAACCCCTCCAGTGCTGGCCCCTCACAGCAGGACAAGTGCCACGGCTGCACCGGCGAGAGCGGCCGGGCCTGTGTGCACACACCGGGCCTAGAGAGGCCCTGTGGGATCTGCTCCAGCACTTTCATTAATCACAGCACATTTTCAATAACAAGGATACCTCCAAGAAAAATAAGAAACTGCATGGCATAAAGAGAGTATCTAACAAATAAAAATTGGTGTTTTTGGCTGAGCAGCTCCAGTCCCTGCAGCCCCTCTGTCCCCATTCCCTGGGGTGAGCCCAGGGGTTGCAGTGGTACAGCTGCCACCCCAGGACACTCTCACTGCTCTGGGCAGCACAGGAATGGGAACAGGTGATTCCAGAGGCTGCTAAGGCTGAAACAACCTGATCTTCAGGTCAGACAGAGAAATTTTGTAAGAAACTTCCAGGTATAATCTATGTTTTGGTCCCCATGAAGCAGGCTACAAAGGAGTTTCTCACTGTGAGATGGACATTCTTCATTGAGCCACTTATTTATCTGCTCTTCATTAAGTGTGGCAATGGGAGAGGCCCATTTCATTGCAGAGAGAAAATATTCCAGCTGGTTGAATTGCTAAGGCAGCATCCTACCTTTGTCCCCATTTTAGAATTTCGTCTTATTTGCATAGCAGTAGTAGTTTTATAACTTTGGTTTAAGGTGCCCAAGATGTTGGAAGGGTGTGCAATAAACACAGAAAGCAAAAATATTCTTGCCATGCTGCTTGCACAGCTGGCTGGCTGTGTATCTCTATGTGTCAGATGTCACACATGCATTAAGTGAAAACATGGGACCAGGTATACAAAGGTGCCTAGTTTCTGCCTCTGCTGGGTCCTCTTCCCATGGCAGGGCATTCAAACCTCCAGAAACTTTGGGAACTGAGCATATAAAACAGTAAAACAAAAATAAAAAGAATCCAAATATAACCAAAACCACTCTGTTTTTTCGTTTCTGCTTTAGATGCGCAGTTCAAATTCTTTCCTGGGTTAAATCTGTTGAGCTCAGTGTGTCACTGCTAGAATTTACATGAAAGACATTTCTATAAAACACATCAATCTCTGGAATACAGAAGTCCCTTCTGGCATGACTCTGTTGTGGCTGAGTTGTGTCAGCTCCTTCCTGTCAGCACTGGGGACACAGGTACTGAAATGTGGGACAGGGAGATGGGAGGTCGGGACACTGGCTGGCACATCTGGTTAGAGGGAGCCTGGCTGAATGGGCTGGGGCAATTTCCATCCCACTGGGGTGAGTTCCCTGAATTACACCATTACACCATTATACTCATTTTATGAGTTTAAACAGTCAGACTGAGCCCTAATTCTGTAGGCTTGTGGTGTGACCAGAAACCACCTCCTTTTCTGCTTCTGATTTTCCTCAGTAGTAAGGAAAACTGAGTTACAAGAACAATATTTCACCAACAATTTCTTCTAAAACTATTCTAATAAAAACATCCTGAAACTAGTATTCATCTACTTCCTCTTCTACAATTTTTTTTTTTTGTTCTAAGGTTGTTGTTTAGAAAAGTGGTTTTAATCTTAAATTAAAGTGCACAAAAAAAGAGCAAAAATTATTACTGAAAACAACAACAAAAAAACTTTTGCCATCTGAATTATGATCAAACTACTACTCAATTAGTTACTGAAGTTACAGTAGTCCTTCCCTTAATTTGTTACTAGTAACATGGAAAACATCTATAAAGTAGGTTCTGGGCTTGTAAAAGTCTGAATATAAGCAACTAGAAAAATAAAAATGTATGGAGACTTTTCATATCTTCTGAGACACTTAGGAATACAGCAGATATCAACACTGTTTTAATTTATTTTGTTTGCTTCCATCTGTGTGCCCTGCACTGTTGGCTTATTGTGATGCTGGATTTGTTATTTTATACTTTTATGTATGAAGGTCACTTCTCTATTGATGTTTTCACTTACAGGACTTCATTTGTTTCACAAACCACTACTGCAAAGATGGAAAAAAGGTCTTTGAAATGATATGAAATCCCTATGGTATGAGTGTGGCAGTGACTATTCTCACACTGTCACCACTGGGAGGTTATTTCCTTGGGACGGTTTTGGTCACTGATCCTGGATTGAAATCTTAGGTAGAGTGGCAACAATACAGGTTGAATTGTACCAAAAGACCTTTGTTAACGGTGTGCAAATGCACTTTTAAATTATATTGTCCTTCCATCACCTTTGACAATACTCAATCATTCCTATACACAAAGCAAAGCAAAATGAAACAGGAAATTTTTTCCTAGTGTCTAGCAGGAGTCTGCTTGACATAGGAATTACTTCTGCCATGATCATCATTAATTATCTGATGCTGCAAGCAACAAATTACATTGTGCAAACCAAATAAAACCAAAACAAGCCCTTTTGATCCCTTAGAGTTCCAAATTCATATACTTATGCTTCAAGAAAGAGCTGTAAAAAGTGGTTTGCTAGGAGGGTGGGTCTTCCCTGGCTCTGTGTCAGATCATACCTGGGATTCTGCCATGTTTACTGATTTTTTCAATCAGGCAAAGAGAAGAAAAATTATGTGAAAAGGATAGCAAAGGGTATCCTACAAAATAAAATCCCTTCTATTATTAACTTTATAAAAAAAGACAAGAAGATGTAAGAGCAAGGCAGCAGTAAGTGAAATGGAGCACAAAATATCACTGATTAAAAACATCACGTACACAATCTCAGAGCTATTTGAGGCTTCAGCCCTCGGATGCAGTATGCAGTGTATGAGGGGATAGGTGGAGAAAAAATACATGTTATATTGCAATTCACTGATTTATGGGAGAACATCTCTTTTACCACTTTAGGCCATATCTTCATTGATTTACCCTAAATCTTAGTTCTTCATCTTTATCTTTCAGCTGTGCCCATGAATACAAGAGGAGAGATTACAGATGTGTCACTGTGTACACTCAATCCTCTTTCAGGCACTGCAATAAAGTGGTAGGTGTGGATTCCCCCACCATGTGGTCCTGGAAAGCATTTTATTCTGGTCCACCAAATTGAATGAGTCTACTATCTTCAAGTACTTGTAGTGACTTGGCTGTTGGCACTTGCTGCACATTTTATCAAGGGCTTTCTAAGCTGTTCCTCCATGTTTGAGATGATTCTTCAAAGACCTACTGCAAAGACTGTTTCAATGGACCTGACTTTTTTGAGGACTGTAAACTCTAAGGCTGAAACAGTGCATGAGCTCTTACAGGAACCTGAGACTGCAGCAATGTGTGCCTTGCACAGAAGAGCCAGGACAGTATTTATTTGGACTGTAGTTGTTTCTCGACAACCACCAGAACACACAAGTAAGGTAAAGGACTTACAATGAACTTCAGTAAGAAAGCAATCAACTGATGACACTTGCCAAAGACCTGTCTCCTCATGATAGCAGAGAGCTTTCTGAATGCATAGTCAGGATCTTTACAGAAATGGCTTACATAGCATGCCACAAAAGAGTCATTTTTGAAACAAAGTTCCCAAACCTGCAGCATTGCCAGCCTGGCACGAAAGGAAAAATGCCCTAACTCCCAGTGAGGAGGCCGAAGGCAGGTATTGGGGAGCCTGGTCTGCCTGACTCGCTGGCAGTAACTAATTTGCAGCAAGCCCCAAACATTTCTGAGAAGTGTGTGATTGCTGAGGGTCCCTGCAGGCGATCAGGGCACCCTCACCTGCCCGTGGTCCCCGAGGGGAGCGGAGCGCGGTGCCGGCACATTTCGGCAACAAGGAGCCGACCCTGACCCTGCACCAGCCTGGCTGAGGAGGAGGGAGCACGGCTCTCCAGCAGGCAGGAAGGTAGGCAGGCAGGGAACACAGTGTGTTGCAGTAATTTGGGATGACAGGGGAGACATTGCAGGTTATTATATCTAGCATACATTGGAGCTTTGTTTTGTCTAACTCGAGCGATATTCTGGGGCTCAGTACTCTCGCCCCAAAGTCTGGGAGGAAGCGTGGGGGGAGAAGAAAAGGTAGCAAGGAGGAACAAAACCACTACTATATTCACACTGGCCCAACACAGAGACCAGGCCACATTTGGGACTGATTTAGAAAACTATTTGGCAGCATCTGTGGAAAAATGGAAGATCAAATGATACCTTTCTCTAATCTAGGTGATTTCTGCAAGTTAAATATGAAGCATCCCAATCAGCCACAGTGATAGCCACTCTACTGTGGAGCTCAGATTGTCTCCATTTGGTGTGTATGCAAGTGGATGTATACATCCATATCTAATACTGATCAACTGGGCCTCAAAAAAGGCCCTTATCAATAGGGCCTCAAAAATTTTGCAGTGGGGACAGCAATCCTGTCTAGAATAATGTGAGCCAGTAGCAACATGGCCATTTTAGTTGGATGCCCATTAGTGGCAGTGGAGTGGAACCACTCTCCCCATAAAGACCTGAAAAATAATTGGGTTAAAATAGGAACATCAGTCTTGACACATGAATTAAAGGTAAAGCATCATTAAGGTCTTCTGCAGGACTGAGCAGAAAAACATAGAGGAAGAGACAAGCCCCCAAAGATCACTCCTCAAAGACCATTCCTCCCTCATGTCGTGATGACTTCCTGTAAGTGAATATTCTCAAAGACAATTGTTCTGATATGAAAAGAACACAGAACAGAGAGGTATTGCTGTCCAATATAGGACAGAGCTGTAGCCTGTGTGTTTTTATTAGAGCTGAGAGTTTAAGAAAAGAGCCCTGTAATGTGCATGTCTCCCTGGTGAGTTTATGCATGCTCCCACAGCTCTAATAAAAACATACGATGAAGGTAAATTAGGGCAGACGACTGCTTCTGTCAACACTGAGCAAACAGCATCTTTACGGTTTATGTGTGACTTAGAATTCAAGAATGCAGACTTTGTTTTTCATTGATGGGCTTGTTAAAGAAAATTCTTTGATAGTTCCAGAGGAAAAAGAAATTATATAGAAATGTGAAGAGATTAAAGCAGAGAAAGAACCTTGACATCAGACGGGAGCTTGTTTGATTAGGTCACTCTATAGACGAGAAATAATTAAAAATAAAGAAGACAGATGGAGGATGTCAGGTGCTTAAAACAACATCTCGAGTCTACCCATGCTAGTGTTCATGTGAGCCAAGACTTCAGGCTTCACAGATGTCAAACGTGTCTCTTGGCTGAGGGTCTCAGAAGCATGAGGAGAGGCACCAGAGTTTGGTGTGAGCAGAATGGAGCTCGTACAAGTCTGACAGCAGCGAAGAACATTTGCTGCTGCTAACAAGCAGAGAAGGAGCTTTACTGACACCGTTCTGGGGCAGGCAGACAAGCTTGTCTCTAGTCTGGTTCTCTTTTGCTCCTCACCTGCTGCTGATTGCTCGGTCTGCCTGTGCATTAATGAAGTGGTTTTTTGCCTTAAGGAGCAACTTGTTGGGTTCCCAGGGGAGCTGCTCCCGCCTGCCTGGTGGCTGCGGTGCCGTGCCAGCAGCTGGGCAGGTGGTGGCAGATCAAAAAGAAAAACTCCCACAGAGCTTCTGGGGATTTCCTCACTAATATGCTGATACATACATTAGCTGACTGACTGACACTGCCTAAATATTTGTCCTTTACTGCTATGTTTGGCCGTGATTTTACAGCAACTTTGGTGGTTTGTGATTTAGTCCACTTTATGCATGAGCTGCTTTGACTTTTGCTTGCTGCCCATCTGCTAACCACCACTGCAGGATTACAGGGGTTGACATCAGGCCATTTCACCTGAGTTTTCTCTTTCTCAATGAGAAACAAATGAGTTTTCACCTCTCACCTGAGTGCTGCAGCCAGTAACAGAATATTAATGGACTTTGACAGAAACTAAGGAAGTCTGCACTCATATTTACCTTGCACAACACTACATATTAGTCCAGAAGCAGGAAGGAGTTTTCAAGTGTCTGCACATCTCTCCAGAAGGTATTTTCATGTTTGCTAAATTCCTCCTGAACAGGGAAGCCTGGAAGTGACACAAATAAGCTGCTGTTTCTCAGCCAGCACCAGGTTCAGATACAGCCAGAGATGAGGGCTGCTCCATAAAAGACCAAGACAGAGCAACACTGTTGGAGGGAAACAAACAAAAAATATGTATCTTTTCACTGTAGTCACTCAAACACCTGATGCTTAACCAGGAAAGGCAGACAGGTACCACTGTTCAGGTGATCTTAGAAATGCACATAATTTAAGTTTCTTCCCCAATCTCCATTTGTCCTCCTACATAAAAGGAAACAGGTAACTTCCTTTTTTAAAGTAAACTCAATTGGATCATGCATGGTGTTTAACTGGAGTGATAAATACAGATGGTTTAGGAATTCAATTATATTTAAGTTCTTCTCTAATAAAGCTAGAACAGCTGGTTGCCAGATCCTCAGAGTGCTTCAACTTTGTCAGGAGCATCCAACATATTTTAAAACCATCTCTTGACCCTACAGAGGAGGTCAATGTTTCTCCTGGCAGCCCACTAGTTATTTTTTAAGTGTCTTGATTTTTTTTCTGTGGCGTAATGCAATTTTACTCATTATCACTACAGATGTCAGACCAAGACTAGCAAGATTACAGCAGTAGCTGGAGCATATGGTTGAGTCATATGAATAATAATCATAAATCCTTTTTGACATTGGCCCATTATTACATCCTGATCATGTCCCCTTGGAATCTCTTGTTTGGTGTAATGTTTAAGTCATTATAAGGTATCTCTGGAGGTCTAGATTTATAGAGCTCTCTATTGGAGAAACACAGTATTAGCAGTATGTTTATACAAACATAAAACACATGAATATTATATACCAATATATCTACATGCAGTGTTTATGGAGACATACAGGAGAAGCAATTAACAATTGACAGTCACTAAAAGAAATGCTTCTGATGACATCTTAAAATCACATGCCTGAACTGACTGTTAAAAAGAAAACAAAGTGGATGTGTATAAAGAAAAGCAGCCTCTTGCACCCCCACCCCAGATGTAACAGGGATACCCTAAAACTGAGACTTTTTGATTAGGAAAGAGCCAGTCTTGCCTGAGATACCACGTAATGGCCAGTACAAACACTTGCAGGCTAAATACAACACAAATGTGTCAAGTGAGCATCACTAGTAGCACCATTGACTTGTACACGTTGGAAATTCACTTTTGGTAAAGGCCATTTCCCCAGTTAGGGCAGATTTCTTTTTGCCAATGCCCTCCACCCATCTGTCTCTTCTGTATTGGAAAGCCCCTGGTAGCTGAGCCAGTCTCAGTGCAGTTCGGGTGATACACAGCCTGCCTAAGGAGGTGCTCCCCCTTTGCCCTCCTTCTTACTGTCTCCCTCCCCTTTTGCCCCACTCTTTTTGCTGTTCTGTTTCTAAAGAAGGGGAATATTTACAGGAAATTCATATTTTCCCAAAACTATTCAGCTTCATTGTACAGTGGGAAAACTTCCCCTTTTTTCACCTACATCTCTATGCTGAGTGTACCAGCAGGCAGCTGGAGCACTTGTTTATTTTAGGCTGCCCCTCAAACACGTTACACCAAGTTCTTATGCAGACTGGCAGTTTTCTCCATAAGAAACACCAGTGGCTAAAGCTCAGCTGCCTCCCAGCACAGGCATGTGCTGCCTGTGCTCAGCAGCACCTGCACCCATCCTGCACAGCCTAGAAAAGGGCTGAACAAACAGGCTGGGTCTGCTCTGCACGCAGAGTCTGGTGAGGTGGTGCCCTCACAAGTGGGAGAGGGAGCCTACATCTTGATTTGAAAGGGTTTTAGTTGGAAAAGATCCCCATTTTTGTTTCAATTACAAAAGCAATAAACAGAATAAAATTAATCTGAACATGAAAATACAATAAAAGTAATTCTCCAGGTCTGACCATCTGTCCTGACCTTGACTGGAAGAGAAACCAACTTTGTACAGCTGTGGTCATTAAGCTCAACATGGCAAAGACCTGAAACCTTAAAATGGTTCAACACATTTCTAGTGAAAAGGCAGTCTTACTCTTGAATAAAGAGTAGGGGTGTTGTGGGTTTTTTTTTGTTTTTATTTTTTTTTTGTTTTGTTTTGTTTTGTTTTGTTTTGGTTTTTTTTTGATAAATGGAATACTCATTATTATTCGGAATTGTTTCCCAAGAGTCAGCATGTTTTTTGCAAATAAGTGAAATATTTAGGTGTTTGCCAATTAACAGGGCTTTTGGAAGTGCTTACTATTTGAAGAAAAGAAGCAGATTGCAATACACAGAAGTTATCCAAGAGGATACTCTAGACAGATGCACCAGAGATGACATCTGTCTTGTCATCAGTAAAAATGATACAGAGCATATTGCTAAGTTATTCAGCAATTTCCAAAGAATCCTCTTTAATGCACAATAAGAAACAGATCCTGGTTGTCTTTTCATGGATGTCAGACTTAAACAAAAACACGGAATGCACTTGCAAGCATTGGTGTGAAAGGGGACTTTCAAGTACAGGCCTATTAACTGAAACATTCTGCTATAAGATATCAAAAGCCTGCCTATTTGCCACAAACTGCACAAAGTTATACTCATTTTTCTTAGTGGCAGTAAGTGGTTTTAATGCAAGTAATGGAATTTAAAACCAGAAAGTCCTTATTACAACTCAGAGTGCCCTCTGTCCTTTGATAATGAACACCATATTAGTGTCTTGAAGAAAACCCAAAACCTTAAAATGGGATATGTTGTTTCAGCATTTAGAACAAAACTTTACTAATGAAAGTTGATTGCATCTCCTTGCATATAGACAAAAATCTAACACCAAGTTCCAAACTCTCAGTTATGTCAGCAGTAAGAGTAAAATGAAGATGGACAAACATACAATAAATTAGAAAAATAAGCCCAAAAAGCGATAATATTTTTTTAAAAAAATGTGTGATATTTGATAGAAATCCATTATATTTGTTGCATTAAAAAAAAGATAATAGGGGAAGGAAAGGAGGGAAAGGTAAGGCCAGGCAAAACAAGGGACTGTAATGCCTGAAATGCATCCAAGGGGCTGCTGGAACCAAATGTGTTCCAATTTTAACTGCTCTCTCCATAAAACTTACTTCGTTAAAAAATGAAAGCAAAATCCTAAAATTAAAAAAAAAATATTTCAGCTACAAATGCTGATCAGGGAAATTCCATTTTTGGCATGGGTAAAATCGATTATCATAGTAAAATAGGGCAGTATTTATTCATACATATATAGCGTTCAATAAAACTTAAAACCTCTTGTACCTAAAATGTAACACAAAGGTTTAAAGCATATTTCCTGAGTAAACAAGCTCTATGATACAGAGAAAAAAATAAGGGCAACAAATTTTCCTCCCCACCAAATCAATGGATAAGGAGTACTCCTGAGATCAGAAACTTCAGTTAAATTATATCTCTGTTTGCAGCCTGCTCACCCATGCTCTGCTCTGGACCATACAGACAAACCCATCACTGTGGAGTTTCTTCTGGTGATGTAAAGTGCTGTCAGGTGGGGTTAAGGTACACCCACTCTGAATGAAGGGAAGGAAAAAGTTTTTAATCAGCCAAGTCCTTCTTCTGCTTAATTAAAGATGAACAGACCATATTTACTATATGATCAGTTTGCTATTACTGACATAATCCAAACTAGTGAGGAACCAAACTAGCTTATAACAGCAAAAACACTGTTAAATTATCAGTTAAAGATGGAGAACACCTTTTACAAGAGTAGAATAAAGATGTTGGGGAAAAAAGCCTTTTTGCCCCAGAATTTTGATTTTGTGTAAAATGTGAAAAATGCTGTGGCTTATTGCAGATCAGAAGGAGTTAGCACTTGTTATGAATTCGGCCTTTTCAATACTAAGCATTAAAAAAAACTGGAAACTGTGAATACTGATTAGCTTAAGAAATGGAAAATGTGAATAGTGAGCAACTCAAACTGGGTTCAGATGAAAAGTCTGATCTAGAATTATTCATGAAAGTATATTCTCTTTTATTTTGTCTACTTCACTTCTAAATCAGGCAAGTAGAAGGCTGTTCATTCCATCTATTTCCAGATTATTGCAGCGCTGCAGCATCTCACCAAATAGGAAAACTTCAGGTTTTACTGCTCTCCTGATTGAATTCATCCCCAAAGCTTCCACTGCCCAAAAAGCTGTGTACCAAAGGCTGCCAGAGGTGCACAGAGGGATTGGAGTGGAGCTGAAATCCCACTGTAGCACACAAAACTGCCTTGCAGGAGTGTTGCCACGGTCTTTGGCACTGTTTTCTAAAGGACTAAAGTTGCTAAGGAGAAATGGAATGATTTTGGGAACAGAATTCCATTCAATTGTGGTGAAATCTCATTTGAATGATCCCTGGATTGTGTTTAAGTTTCCCATCAGCAATACCCTGCTGTGGAGGATGACAGAGTTACAGGGAATAAATGTCACATTTCCCTCAGGTCATCTGTGTGACACTGGAATGAAGTCAAAGGAGGCTGCTGAGGCAGAAACACACACACAGACATGGGGAAAAAACCAACTGGCCTGGGAAGTGGAAGCTCTCTGTAGGCTGGTCAGGTTATTACAGCAAAGAGCACAAACTGCATCAGAGATGGATTGAATCCTTGCACATTCCCAGCTCCAAGGGAGGAGAGCAGTGACAGAGGTGCAAGCAAAGGCAGGGGTCCAGTGGAAGTGCAGGCAGGAGGCACAGGCTGGAGAGCAGCTCTCCCTGGTTGAGGCTGATGCTGGGGACATCTGCCTGCCCCACCAGGTCAGTGTCCAAGCAGGAGAAAGGTCTCCTTTCCCTGGAATGCTGCGCCCTGCAGGCACATACTGCTGTGGTTAAAGGACATTCTCTCCAAGTCACTGCAACCAGTTGCTGCCATGGCTGTCAGAAGGAATAGTGCCTGGAGGTGAACCCTTTTCATAAAAGTGAATAGTAAATTATGGGTGGCAATATGGAAAAAATGGACATTTGAGGAAGCAGCAGGAAGCCACGTTATTCCATCAGCTGCAAACCCAGCAACAAGGAGAGAATTGGATGCAGCTTGCTATTAATGGCCAAAGCTCTTATGTATTTAACAAAATGATATTTAGCGGAAGATAACATTCTTCTACCACCATCTGGCTTGCTGAAAATAATGTGTAAATCTCTGAAGATTTACAATTAAGAGATAAAGCAATGTTTATGGATGTCTGTGAATTAAAGAGTGTCTTTGATTCTCCTTGCAATATGATGCCATCTTGCCTTGACAAGATTTTTAAGTGGTTGTATAATTTTCAGTATTATTCTTAATGGAGGATGTGTACAAGCTCCCTGAAGAGATTATAGTCTGTATAAGCAATGGACAATAATAGTGCCTGTAGGAACTAACATTTCTTTATAAGCAGTTGAAATATTTATTGCTAATCAGCTCTATGTGGCTTTATAGCAACTTGAAAGACAAGCCAGCTCTGCACAGACACCAGTAAGGGTATGAGACAGCTCTCTTGTCATCAGCAAAATGATGTACAGCAAACTATTGGATAATTCAACTAGAAATGCTCAGAGATCACCTTTGCAAAATATGAAACAGAACCCTGAGTTTTTCTTTGATGTTAAGGTTTTACAGAGCAACAATAATGTGCTCTGGATGAAGAGGGACATTGCTTTGATAAAATACATGATATTCAGTCCTACATACATTTTCAGCCTTGGAACACTGCATTCTCTTTACAAGACTATATTTTTTAGTGCTATAGACACTTCAGAAGAGCAAAAATGTGATGCATAATAAAGTTGTGACACACAGAAGAGTAGTAAAAGACTAGTCCATATTTCCTGGCCCCAGCCAACTGACAGGGTTAAAAAGGTTAATACCCTGACACAGGACACCAGCAGCTACTGTTATATGGGGAATTCTTTTATTTTTTTATGTTACTTGTCATAAGAAAAGGAAGAGAATATCCTAAAGCTCTTTAATTCAAGCCAAACATCTTCAAACAAACAACTTAAAAAAAATTCAGATCTGATGCAATTTTCATTTATTTTCCTCTGTAGTTTAAAGCCCACTGCTGGTTGAAAAAAACAATCTTCTAAAGCAACTATAGAATATTATTGTGTGTGTATATATATATATATATAAAATATATGTTTTACATGATAGTAACATGCTATAGTGCTGACTGTCTTTTAATGAAATTTTAGCTAGTGGATTTGTTTTCATGCACATGACTGCTTGCATAGTCACTTTCTCTCCTTTAAAATTAAAAAAGGTCAAGAAATTTAAAAAATCATTAAAATGTTCAGATTGAAATTTAAAATATGGAATAAAAATACATATTTATATTTATGATCCTAATGTCTGTTTAATTCAATGGGATTTAGGTGCATAAATAATTTCAAAAATCTTGAGGGGACTTACGTTTATGTATTCATGAATACTTAAAATCAGAAAGTGGCTTTATAACTTCTCTTTTTTCAATATTATATAATATTAACTTTGCATAAACTTTGAAAAATCCTAGTTAGTGCAATCTGCCCCTTGTATGGAGTAGTCAGTGAATTTTTCACTGGAAGTTATGAGCATTGGCTTCAGAGACACAGCATTTACAAGGATTCCTTTTCAAAGAGAAATTCCAGCCATTGGTCTGGTAATGATATAGTCTTTATCTCCAAAAAACAGACTAAGGATATTTATGCTTGAGGAAAAGACCTGCCTGCGTAAAAGAACGTTCCGTTTTTCTGCATTCACATTTATAGGATATTTTGCAAGACACACTGGAATATTTTATTGGAGCTGGAAATAGAACCATCATAGCTGAGCCTGCTTAACCCATTCTCACTGCAGAAACATCATTATTATAATAGCTGTCCACAGAATTCAAGAAAGGACATTTAAAAATGTTGTTTGCTCGTTTTTCATTCGGGGGTTTTATTTGCTTTTGTTTTGTTTTTAATCAGTCTTAAGGCATCCACATTATCAGAAGAAAAACATTCACATTTTGACAGTATTTTACAGAAGGCACTATAAACTTCTAATTCAGGTCCCTGTTTACAAGGCAAAACCTTTTCTCTCTCATATGCTAAGGTGATAGGGATTTCTAACATGTGCTCTTGCACCTATTTTACATTTAGTTGCAAACCTCCATATTATGCAGAGACCCTGTTGTGTGAGTAAAAACACATTGTGCCGTACACAAACCTGGGATGATGCCTGCCAGGGTGCTCTGCAGCTCCCTGTGCATCCTCTAACCCCGACACATCATGGCTGGGAGGGTAATTTGTCACTCATGAGAAATATTGCTTCTTTCCCCAATAGTAAAACAACAATTGCTAATTATTATTTCATCCTCAATCACGTTTCCATAAGGGACTGGGAGAAAAATCTCTAAGGAGTAGAATTATGAAGAATCCGATCCAAAATTGCAAAGAATTGCAAAGAAAGCTGTCCTGGTGGAAGACAAAGTAAGGACTGGAGAGCTCCCAGCCTTCCTGGGGCAGGAGGCTCAGGGAGCTGCGGGGTGAGGGGTGGGAGCCTGCGGGGAGCGGGACCCTCCGGCCGGCCCCGGCAGGATGAGCCCAGAGCCGGGCCGACCCCAGCAGGATGAGCCCAGAGCCGAGCCGGCCCCGGCAGGATGAGCCCAGAGCCCGGCCGGCCCCGGCAGGATGAGCCCAGAGCCGGGCCGACCCCAGCAGGATGAGCAGCTCCCAGAGCTGGGCCGGCCCCGGCAGGATGAGCCCAGAGCCGAGCCGGCCCCGGCAGGATGAGCCCAGAGCCGGGCCGACCCCAGCAGGATGAGCAGCTCCCAGAGCTGGGCCGGCCCCGGCAGGATGAGCCCAGAGCCGGGCCGACCCCAGCAGGATGAGCAGCTCCCAGAGCTGGGCTGGCCTGGAGGCAGGGGAGCCCTGTTTGCACAACACTTCATCTCAGTTAAGAAATGTGCCAAATCCAAGATCTCAGGGTCCATGGCAAAGATAATCCTTAGACCAAATAAGCGAGCACGGCTAATTGAGATTTGACAATGCGGCATTATTCACTTCAAGTATGAATTCTAAACATTGTCTATTTATTCTGACTGGTACCTTCAGCATAGTTCAAGATATTGAGATACTGGGAGCAGCTTCTGTGTGACTGAGCTAACTAGAGTACAGTCCTTGTTAATGATGCGGAAACCAACCTGAACAAAAATCAAGAACTGCTTAAGCTTTAAGCTGACACTCCAGCCAAGCCAAATATTTTCAGCTATACGTAGTTACATTGCTGCTCTGATTATTTTTTTTTTCCTTGCTATGTCTTTCTTTATCTGCAAGTCACCCAGCTCTCAGGCCAGTTCCCATTTTATGAGTGGAGGTGAAAGAGCAGGTTAGGTGGGTGTTTACCTGTTGTGCTCTCTGCCAGACACTTGGTTTCTGTTCCTGCTGCTGTTAATATTTGGTTCATCTTTGACTTCTTCTCTTCAATCTAATTTTAAAGTCACAGAGATCATAAATGTGAGATTGGATGGTTTTGGTACGGAAAAGTACGGAATTAATTTTTTAAAGTTCAGTTGCTTTTGGTGGTAGTCATTCAAGAAAAATGTATTTCAAGTAACAGGCTGTTTTTATAAAATACAATTTTGGTTGTTTTTACTAGATGAAAGCAAGGAATATAAAGTACACAAAGCACATTTTCTTAAATAAAAGCAGCAGTAAATATTAACAAAAACTAGATCTAGCAACAACTACTCACTGTCTCCTCCAGTACTGTAAGTTCATGGGGATCTTATTTCCCAGGTCAATACATTTTGCTTCTCTTGGGACTGAGGGACCCTATTATCTAAAATTTTTGTGGATGGGAGAGGAAATGGTGCTTCTGCAGCCTTGCAAGCATCATCTTGATTTGTGTGGGGAGGAGGACAACAAACCCCTCTTCCAAAGAGAGATTTTGGGTGTTTCATCTACCTGTTTTTGTCTAGTCTCTTTAACCCTAAAAGATCAGAAGAGAGAACTATGGAAATGGGGAGTGGATTATGCCAGGCCTGGTGGGAAGGCCAAAGCTTCTGCATTAGTAGAAGAGGATTGTAAAAGTAGAAAACTGTAAAAAGGGTTTAAAAGCTGGCTTCCCCCTGCTTGCTGGAGTTTGGCACAGAAAAGACAGGAGTGGTAGAGAGATCTTTTAAAAACTATTTTTTATTTTATATCAGTTAAAAATAGTCCCTGTAAATTTTATAGTAAATTTTATTCAGCTGAAAATCCCTAGCTCGTTACCAATGCCTTTGGAATTAGTCACTGTCACAGCAAATTAGGAAAGGAAGGTGAGATGGAGACTTACCCCATGCAGCTCGTGGGAGCAGGACTGGCACCAGGAGCTCCATGGTTTGGAGACTAAGGAGCCAATTCCAGAAACTGAATTTTTACTATGTCAAAGTGATCCTGTGTGTATGTATTTAAGAGTCAGGCAAGCCAAAGCAAGCAAATTGAAGAGTTAATGCAAAGGCAGACTTAAAGCAAGCAGCAATGTACCATTACAGCTATCCAGGCTCCCTGCAGATTATTGCCACACAGAGAAATTATGCCTTGTGGTTTCCTGACATGTTCTTTAGTGCATGATCAGGCTCCAAATGACTCTGGCCACATGATGTCAAAAGCAAACCTTCTAAAATACACTGTGACCTGCAAAAGGCTCTTGGTCCCCAAGGAACCCACCAGCCTCGTGCACGCCTGGTGCACAGGGGAAATTGCAGCCCTTACACCATCTGCAGGGGCAGAGGCTCCCTCAGCTTTCCATCACATGCTCTCCCTCTCCAGGTTTCCTTGTTTTGGAAGTCCTGAGCCATGCACAGGCTGCTGTGAGCCCAGCTCATCCTGCTTGTGGCGAGGGAGAAGAAAGATTGCACAGGGTGGTGACATGGGCTTCCTCTCCTCTTGCTCCCAGTATTCCTGGCATCCTCAGCAACACATTACACTGTCATTTAATGGAGTGGGAAAGAATATTTTTACCATTTTTACCTCATCAGAAGGGTTTCATATTGGTCTTTCTTGTTTTATGGACTACTTGCAATAAAGAATTTTGGAAGACACGATGTCAGTGTAGGGCAGGAAGAGCCCTCACCTTGGCAGCAGGCAGAACTGAGCCTGTCCTGAGGCTGCTGGCAGCTGTGGCCAGCCACACCCTCCTTCCAGGTGCTCATTCCAGGGCACCTGCGGAATGGCCTGGCCAGCCTCCCCTCCCCAGTGTGCCCACTGGGACATCCCAGCTCCCAGCCACTGCTGGGAGAAGAGAGGGCACTCTGAAATTGATGGATTTGAGCTGCAATACTTTCCCCTTCCTTTCTATCATAGATGCTCCCTTAGGGGCATATTTTGATCACACTTGCATTAGGGGGACATGAGAACGTAGTGCAGAAAAAGTAAAAAAGGACAGAGGTTGGGTAATTGTTGGCTCTTTCTGGCAGTGGTGCTTGCTCCATTCCCTCAAGAGGTTCCCTGCAGAAGGGAACAGAAGGTACTGGCTGTGCTCTCTGGGGACTGAGCCTTTTAAAGCAAGATTCTGGTATTTACCCATGTCCCAATACTGAGGTCATTGTCCAAATCCACGTGTCAGAAAAAGGAAAAAAAAAAGAAGCAAAAACCCCAAACATTTGGTTTCAGAGCTTCACAGATTCCTCAAGGCTCTATGTTTAACTTGCAGGTTTCTAAGTTTTAACTTTTTTATGGATCTTTAAAAGTACAAATTACCCCTGAAAGTGGCAGGTACTTCAGTGCTCAGAACATCTCCAGCCAGGGCCATTCTGCCTGGGAGGAGAGGAGGAACCTGGACAAGACTTGCAGTGGTACAAAATGAGAAAGAAGGACAAGGAACGAGAGAGCATAAACATATCATCCCTAATATGCTGAGGTTGTTAAAAGAAATCTCACATAAAGGATATAGAAATCATTATACTGTTATTAAATTATTTTATATATAGATACACACATTATACTGTAATTAAATTCTTTCATATTAAATTAAGAAAACATTATACTGAAATTAAATTCTTTTATATATAGATACACACACAATGTTATTAAATTATTATTCTGGATTAGGCCTTTATGTAATTCACTTGTTACTGTCTAGTTAAAATGAGAAGAAAATTAACCCTGCAGAATTAACATCTAAAATAAAATTTTATGGTTTCACTTGAATTAATGTTGCTACAGAAACTAACCAAAGCCAAAGGCTCCTGACACAACAGTCAGGTAACTGCTACAAGAGTGGAGAAGAAATGTCAACCTAGAATGCTGTTATTTGCCTTGCCAGCTTTAAGCCCTGGGTTTTGTGGGCTGGTACTATTCAAACGTGTTATTTCTTTTTAATTATCATGCCAAGAATAATGTTTTTTCCCTGATAGAACACACTCTTGCCCAGGGAAGGAAGAACTCTTTGTTACATGTATATTTACTTTCTCACACACAGTGAAGACATTTAAGCTCAGCAAAATTCCTAGGAAAGTGCTTCAGAGGACATGCATTTAGAAATCTAGTTTGCTGTGTGGTTTTTACTGGGGAGGGACACACATCAGTGAAAGAATAAAGCACATTATAAAGGTAGTACCTGAAAAATACAAATAGATCGTTTAAAACACCTCTATACCAGCTTCTGTGAAGAAAATGAACTCTACCCTAGCCCAAATCAGCACATAAACAAAATTCAGGGGAAGTTTAAAGAGGATTAAATGCAAATTCCTCTGTAGAAATGAAGCTTGCCTGTATCAGAACTTAAAAACCATCAAAACTAGACCCTGGCTAGTTATTCCTGATGGATGTTCCAAATGACAGTCACAGCCCCTCTGGTCAAAAAATTATTTCCAATTTAACTTCAGCACTTTTTACAAAAACATTTATTTAAAAATCCCCTCTTAGCTCTATGAAAGTATGGCTCACCTCAGGGACTGCTGAAAAGCTACTGGCAATGGGCAATATTCCACACACTTGTGTGTGATAATTACTGTCCACCTGGCCCCCATGCTACCAATCCCTCCCCAGACTGGAGAGCCCCTAATTCAGATACTAGTTCCAAAGTAACCAGACATGGAATTGCAGAGCAAATATTTTGCCTAGAACATATTTACAGTCTTTTTTTTCTTCTTACCCCTATGCTCAATATTATTAATTAATATTAATAATTTCTAAATATCTTTTGTGACAGTTTGAAGAAAGTATCTGGTTGCAAACACCAAAATAAACCCAACAGACTTATTCAAATCCTTTCTCACAGAGTATTCACCCTGCTTTATTTAAAGAGTATGCTGGGAATAAAATGGACTTTGGGCAAAGCAATTTCTGTTGGAGACTGGAGAGCATTCCGCCCAGGGGAGATGTCCCCAGGAGGCACAGGGGTAGAGGCCATGGGTGATCTGCAGTGGCAGTTGTAGGAAACCTTTGGAAAAGTGTCCCCAGTCCCTCCTTGTGCCTGCAGGCAGCACCTGCTGCAGGTGATGCAGCAGCAGCACCAGGGAGCCAAGGGCAGCCCTGCCTGAGGCAGCTCCTGCAGGGCCCTGGGGCAGCCCCTGCCGCTCCCCAGGTGATTTCCATCCCTCCCTCCTGCTGCTCCAGGCAGGGCACACAAGGGTGTGACCTTGTCCACAACATGCTGGGCTGTGCCTGGATACCTGCATGCTCCTGTGCACCAGTTTCCTTCCCCAAAGCCTCTTTCTGTTATATGTTCCCCCACCTTGAGTAGTCTCATTTTAGAACTCAGAATAATAGAAAGTTTTAAGTAATATTTTGTGGTTGGTTTTTTTGGGGTTTTTTTTCAGGCTCAATCAGAAAACTCAGAAGTGGGTAGGAGTTAAGCATTTTTGATTCTAATAAAACTTGAAAACAGCACATCTTCCAGAGTAGCCATTAAAGTAAGCAGGAATTAGTTTTTGGAATTTTTTAAAGATTTAAATTCTTTAAAATTCTTTTCATAACCTTACACATTTCAGCAGTGATCCAAGAGAACTAGAAAAACAAGTGGCAATATAATACTGCAATGTAATATACAAACATAGATTAATAGCAGGAAACTATGGGCTGCTCCATCTGAGATTGTGTGGGGAAGTCTTTGGAACTATTTTAAGTGACTCTAGCTTTTTTATTTATGGGAAGTACTTGAATGTTGACATTGAAAGCAAGTTTTGCAAATTCTCAAATACAGAATCTACAAGTACAGTAAATAAAGAAAAATGTCGTGAGATTAGAATCAACAACAAATCCCCCAAACTTTCAATCTTTAACATAAAATGACTAATGGATGAGAAAGTGACTTTCAGTTTAGATAACAAGAGCCAGCTCTTCAGATCAAATAAATGCAGAAAAGGAAAACCAGAGCCCTGTTTCCAGCCTGTGAGAAACAACAGTAAAACTCTACTGACTGCAAAGCAGAAGAAATGAACCCCTTGAAGTAGACAGCTGCAGAAAAGCAAAAGCCTTTCAGACAATGAAAAAAATCCATAATTTGACTCATTGCTGTCAAAATGCAGAGAATTGAGAGAAATGGGAACTGACAATATTGCCTGCAGAAACATCACAAGTGTTCTAATGGGGCTTAAGTAGCAAGAGCAGAGTCACTTCCTAAACTGCCAAAAGATATTCAATATAAACAATTCAGTCACTCACTCAAAAATTTAGTCAATCCATGCTGCAATTTTAAAACTTAACAGTGAATTAAAAGGCTGTTATACTTTGGAGCAGAGAGTTTATATTGATCACATGGATAATTATTTGCACCTTCCTTAGCTCTGCTTTATTGTTCAAAGCAATATTTTTTCCCAAGATAATCCTTAATTACATTCTGCCTTTGTTCATGGTGTCTCTGTTACCAAAACCAGCACAGAATTATAGATTTTTAAAGCCAGAAAGAGCCATTACAACACAGATCATATTTTTCGTACAGTGGTTCATGCCTCTGGAACTGCATTTTGCAGGTTCAACCTGAACTTGTCTTTTAGAAAGTTATCCAAATTTGAACTCATAGTGGTAGAAAACCTACAACATCCTTTGACAGTCTGTTTCAAATGCCCATTGTTACAATTCCATGCTCACAATTCCTATATTTGAAAAAAAATATATAAATAATAAACTCCCCTGTTTTTATATTCTTGGATCTAAGACAGAGTAAGGCCTGTTTATTGGCAGCAAGAGCACCTCTTCCTATTAGCATGCTAAACATGAGGTTACAGGTCTGAGAAACTTCTTCACAGAGATAAATGAACACCTGAGAAAACACAGGCTCGTTAAAAATGAAGGTGCATGGCTCTACTATGTGGCCCTGTGCCAACAATATGAAAAAGCAACTCCCAGCACCTGCACGTGCACGTACAGGTTTTGATTTTAGCAGATAAGTGAGGGTGCATGCCACCTATTAAAGTGCTGGAGAAAAGCTTTGATCCCATTGACATCTTCTATATGTGTGTGCTTGTGTGTATAGGTGTACCTATTATATATATTGAAAGGTATTTTAATTATTCATGTAGGAGCCTTTTTTTAGATGCCATTTTGTTTCCTCCAGGTTTTTGTGTTTATCACTTAGTGATACCTGGGATGACTGAGAAGTTGAGCAAGAGGGAAGGCCCATGTTTTGTAATTTTATATGCTTTATTGAGCAAAGCACCTGGAATGAAATACTGCCTCTGTCAAAATCAGTGCCAAAACTTCCACCCATTTCAGCAAGGCCAGAATTTCAGGCCCAAGTCAAAAGGTCATCTCTGGTGCTGAAAGGTAAACATCTGCCTAAGCAGGAAAGAAAGTTCCCTCATTGTTGGCTCAGATGCACAGACAAGACAAGGCAAGACACAGCAGATGAGGCCAAAAGCAGGGTGAAGCTTTACTTGCCACTCTTCAAAATATGACTTGCATGAGCAATGTCCAGGGCCTGAATATGTGGTTAAATCAGAATCCCTAGAAAATGGTTTTTGAAATGTGGAGATTGATGTTAATTGAAGACGTTAATGGGCCTGGAGGTCTCTCCTGCCTCCAGCAGATGTTTCACCTCCCCAGCTCCTGGCCAGCTGCAGCCTGGCCCTGGGCTGTCACAGACCTGTGCTGGACCTGTCCCCAGAGGCTCTCAGGGGACTGATTCCTCTGATTCTTCCTTATATTATGCAGATATTTTCCTATTTTACCTTCCCTCCTATGCTAAGCAGACTGGGGGCAGGGAGAGGGCTCCATTTCTGCCAGCCTTGACAGGCCCGGTCTCTTCTGGCTCAGAGCTCGACTGCACCATTTGGAGTGCTGCTCTTGCTGGCCACTGTAGCCCAGTAAGCAGCTGAGCTCATTCCTCCAGAGACTTGTGCCCTCTAAGACCTTTTTCTTGCCTCCTCTTCCTGCCAGTTCCTGCCTGGAGCCTGCTTAGAATCAGGAACAGAGTCATTTACCTGGGAAGAGCTCAGCCAAACACCCAAGCCAGCAGCAGGGCATGGCAAAACTGAAACTTAAACATTCTCTTAGGCAATCTGCTTTATTTCCCTGTTAGTTAGGCATCAGTCTATTACACTAAGTTTCTAAAAGCTTCAGTCATTTAATTTTTAAATGTCTCAAGCAGGAAGGCTTCCACAATGCTTTTCCACACTCTCAGCTCTCATTCCTTGCTCCAGAAGTGCTAATGCAGTTGCTCAGTGTCAAACAATCTGCCAGAACAGCAGAAAAACAGAATTCATTGCCAGGGAAGCCTTTACACAGAGTAAGAAGGAGAAATATTTTCTTCTTAGGGGTGTGATTTTTTTTTTAATTTCCTGTAGTTAATTACGGGTGTTAACACACTGTATCCACAGAAAAGGCAAGAAATAGTCAGCTTTTACTGCATATCCAACTGCTCTAGGTACTGGGGCTCTGATTCAGTCAGTGAAGCATGGAAGCATATGCTTCTCTCTGTAATTTATTCCTCCATGTCCAATAAACTCCCAACTGTTAGAGTGGGAATAGCCCTGGTGAGGAAACCCCATTGGATGGTCTCTGATCTAAACAGGCAGCAGTGATGCTCTTTCACCTCATTCTTACCTCTTGAGATGTGTTTTGCACAGGTGCTCCAGTGTGTAGCACACAGGTACTTTGGGAAAGGGCACATGGCATTTTTGCTGGCTGGCCTTCCCACTGTCCTGGGCTTACCCTGCCCGATGGGCTCCTGGCCACGCTGCTTCAAAGGACAAACTCTGGTTCTCCCTTCCAGGGACGTTGGACACTGGAGGGAAATTAAGATAACCAACTTTAAAAAGTAGTACAATGGCTCCATTCAGCAACAGAAAACAGATACATATTTTGTCCTTCCAGATTCTTGACTCTTTTCAAGCTCTTCTTCAAGCTAGAGTTTTCCTCCCTTTCCCTTGCTGCACCATGCTTTCTTGCCAGGCATCTCTAGCAAAATTTCATTTCTAAGAAGAGTATAATTTCAAATATGCATATAAATTCCTTGTGATACTGAAGCAATGCTGTTAAGGAGAAGGACACAATTAAAGCACATTTATCAGCCTTGATTTCAGAAAGACAGTGCAGTATTTTGTCAGGGAATAGAAAACAAACTGCTAAATTACGTTATTCACTCTGCACAGTCCTTCTAATCTAATTTACATGTTAGCAGTATTTTCAAATGTGTATCTTTAAAGTTAGAAGAACGATCCGTAGCCATAAAAACATTTAAGTCAAATGAATTTAATTTTGATCTAATTAAACTCAGTCAAAATATCCAGATTGCATTCAATAGATACCAAGCTGATTAAAAATTAGGTCTGGGGAACAGAAGGATTTTCATTTCTAGGGTCACACTTTCACTACCTTTAAATGGGCTCTCTGTACCTCTGTAGTTTTGAGTTTCAAGAAAGATTCTGTTGTCTGAAACTGGTTAGACCTCCTGTCTTCTTGTTCCACTTGAAGGTTGACTTTCCCTATACAAAAGGACCATATAGGTCCCATTCCAGACCTATTGAATGTATTTGTGTATAATTGGAGCAAAAAGGTGAATTTCAGAATTGGGATGTTAGACTTGAAATATCTCAGTGCATAATTTCCTGCTTTTGTTGTTCTGAACTACTGTTTTTTTAAAACCAGAAATTCAAGGTACATGGAAACCAAAGGATCAAACTCTTTTTCCTCTTTCTCCATGTAAAGATTCTCCCTTTCCAATGCTCTTCAAACATTTCTTTCTACAATTTCTTTAACTAGCACTCAAAATAATTGATTTTGCCACTCTTAAAGGAAATTTCTTATAATCCATTCAGTATGTTTATTTCTCTTTGGATGAAATGCAGTAGTTTCCTGTTACGTTTCCACTCCTAATTTTCTAGGATGTGCATTATGTCATCTTGGTTTAGTGATTTTGACGGTGGGAAAATTTTGTCTAGGTCAATTTTATCAGTCTCCTGTATGAGGAAAAGCATCAATTAGATAAACAAAATGTCTCCTTTCCCTAGTGAGAATAACCTTATTTTCTTCAGCCACTGCTAATTACATAAATCTTTCTGTTTCGCAAGTGCCAAGGGTTTTAACATTTGATACAGAGATTTAGATCTCATCACAAAGCCATGTGGAAAAACTGGGTTTGTAGATAGCAGCAAGAACATCAAAACTCAATTAAGCAGCACACAATTCTTTGGCAACAACCAGTAACTTGTGTTCCTAAACCAGAATTACTAACTTTCACTGTCTTGAATTTCACGGATAGATCACAAAGAGATTCTTGAGGCAAACCAAATTAAGCTATGATTGCACTGTAGCTTGAAAAGCAACAAATTAATTGGCAACAGGGGTTTCCATGTTTATTGCGCCTCTATGGCTTCCAGATTAAATTTGTGCAGTCAATGAGATTCACAGCAAGCTTCCAAAGGTTGTTGCAGTTTTTCCTCTGTGAATTTAAGGTTCCAGGTTTACAGTTCTGATCACTAGCAACAGATATAAATCTAAGAAAATTAACAAATGTGCCAAAGGAAAAAGGACAGTTCCATGATCCATATTTGCAGTAAGCAAAGCACCATTCAGCATCACTTTGAGAAAGACAAGGGAATCAGGAGAAAGAGAGCTTGACAAACTGAAAAGAGAAATGCAGGATGAATTTTTTTACTCCGGAATTATTTTCTCTTCCCCTGGCCAGCTGAAGAGAGAATCTAGATGATACATTTGGCATCCTGTACCATCAGCAATTATGATGTTTGCCTCAGAGTCCTGGCTATGTTTAAGTACATCTTGCATGGAGGGATGCATTCTGCTCTGCTCCTTTCAAAGCTCATAGCATATGAGCTGGTACAAAAAACGTTGTGTAACTGCATTAACCTGGCACTGATCCCAGGCTCATCAACCCTGCTGTTTGCACTTCCCAAGTGGGTTAAATTTATACTAATATGCTGCAGAAAGACACTGCTAGCAGAAGTATTTGCTGAGGCAGCTCCAGAAATGACCACTGGCCATTGAAGATTAACGACCTGCTCACAAGTATTTCCAACAGCACTTGCAGAGGAAATACCATGCTCATGCACCACTGACCCCCTCCAAAAAAAGGATGGACTATATAACCTCTGTGTCATGGATTGTGCAAGATTTAGCTATGACCAAACTGAGAATTTATGTGATATTTATTTAAAATATATTTTATCAGATCAGCTGTCCAATAAGTTAATGACACAGCAATGTTTCTGATGTAACTTCATTTCCTCTGTCTGGGATCACAGCAACAAGAAGAGTTAAGAGACTGGAGGATGTCAGAACTATGAATATGACTTATTCACTGACTGTACAAAACTGTTCTGTTCTTGGATTCACTCTGTGTCTAGCCTGGAGCTGAATTCTTTCTGGAGATCACTACTATGCAATCATCATTTTCTGATGTGGGATTCACTCACTATTGACATATTCCTTTGTCTTTGATAGGTGCACACATATTACCATGTATATTTTATCTGCCATGAGTATTGGTTTCATCTGCCATGTCACCATCCACAGACTAAAGTCAGCTGATTTATTTCCTTTTTTCTAACTTGCTTTGACTATGGTTAAAGGATTTTCACTCATTTGAATATTTCCTTGCTTTTCCAAGGCTCCCCATTATATTTGTGAAATGTTTGCAATGTCCACATGCTCTCAGATGGGCTTTAAAGCAGAATAGACACAGCCACTTTGCAGGCTGCATGTATTTTCCCCAAGTTAAGCAACAGTAAGTGTAGAATTACAATTCTTTTAAAGCTTTTGTAGTGTACAAATAGTGCACTGGGGGAACACAAAGCTCCCCATTCACGTTTATTACCATCTCTGTGTCATTTCTCACTTACCAGGGCACTTCTTGGTGCATTTTGACAAGCTCTGTGGATTTAAGCATTTTTAAATATTCATTCATCTGCAAAGCAGCAGTTTATCTCTTATTTTCATTCTCTCAATTTGAATTTTCATTAATCTCTCTCATTTTTCTAAGTTAATGCTTATATTCAGAGGCACAAATACCAGGGTTTGTTTGATGAGTTAAATAGTCTCGATGCATGACAGATTTGTTTGATGAAAGTCACCTTCCTTCCTGCCCATGCAATACTTTTCCATATTCAGGAAGCATTTTTAAGAGGAGACAGCATTGAGGTAATTCTGCCCCTGCTTAAATCCCGTGACACCCATATCCGAAACTTAATACATGTAGAGCTGAAAATAAGAGCTCTTTAAAAGCTTTGGAGTTAGGAATTACACACAGGCAGCATTTAGCTTTTTCCTTGACATTTTGTCCTTCTAGCAGATGCAGCAAACAATTCTCTTTACTCTGAGCAATGAAGTGAATGATACAGCACTGCAAGTATGTGTCACACTTTTTCATCTTTTTTTTTTTTCTTTTTTGGTGAGAAAACAGACAGTAACTCTGATATATGTGGATAGAAAGCTTTAATTTTGACCTGTACAGACAATAGTCTGCCAGATACTTGGGATACAAATACCAAGGAAGAATGAAAAAAGACAGATACACATGAAGTCCTGGCTCCATTGAAGCAGTTGGGAATTTTGCCATTGATTTGAATGGAGCCAGGATTTCATTGCAAAAGCGTTGTTCAGCTGTAAAAGTTGTCACTGTTAGATCTGTACACCCTCATGCATTCAATCCCAAATTCCTGATGAAAAGATTTGTAATTTTTCATATTGCCCAAATATTTTTTTTAACAGCTGACCCTTTCTCTTAAACACAACCTTTTCCTCCAAGACAAGTATTGAATGCTTTTGTTGATTTTAATATGACTTTTAGCAACTTTCCCACATTCCACAAAAACCCACTTGAGCTATTTGCTTCCACTAAGTTCCTCTTCTTGTTCTTCACATTTTTGTTAAAAAATCCCTGTGAACATAACTGAGGCTGACTCAAAGTAATACAGAATCTTGCTGAGCTGTGGCACTTTCTGGATTCTTGATAGCATCAATACTTTATCATCCTCTTTTGTTCTTGGCAATATATGGAGATAAACCACTTATCTACTGCTATTATCTTTATTATGCCAAACACTCTAGTTACAAACATGAGGGTAGATGTTAGGGGAACTTTTATGTGGCTGTTTCATCGAGGATTTCTTGCTTGCTATCTATATGGTCAGTGCATCTGCCTGTCCTCATGCCTGACTTTCGGAGAGTGATTCAAACAGGAAAAAGAAAAGAAAGTAGAGGACAAATTATGCTTAATATAAAATATTCAATGATGTAACTAGCAATAACGTGACATCATGTGACTGACACAAACCATTATGAGTTCACAGAAGAAAATGCTGTTATGTTGTTTAGGACTGTATATTATCTGCTATAAAATAAATATATTACCCAAAGCAAGCAAAAATAACCTTATACAAAATAGTATACATACAACAGAATATTAGTAGAGTGGCAGTAAAGAGAGCTTGGCCCTGGGTAAAAGTTGCAAGTCAGAGTGCCCTCACCTTCAACAGCCACTGCTCTTCCTGCAGGATGGGGGACTTTGGAAGGTTTCCCTTTAGAGGAAAACTCACCTTCATAGCAAGATTTATATGAAAATGCCACTGATTTGCCCCACTCTGTACTGAGCCAGACACAGCAGCAAAGTGGCAACACAAAATGAGGAAGAAAAGAAACCTCTTTGGTACCTGTTCCCTGAAGGCAGGATGGGAATGGTGGTTGTACAGCTGCAGCAGCCAGCACTGAGGCAGCAGCCAGCCTGTCTGATGCACCAAAGGGAGCTCTGGGGATGTTCTACCCCAGCACCTTCTACCAAACCCAACAGCAGCACTCAGCTTTGGGCCCCAGCTGGATTTCCAGGGTCTGTGCTGTGCTTTGCTGTACCTGACACCAGGGTTCAGCCGTGCAGGACTCCAGGTCCTGCTGAAGATGGAGAAGCAGCTCCTTACAGATGTCAGACAGCTGCTGGGACCCACCAGGTCCCATCTACTGCAGTGGGTGAGGAGGAAGAGTCAGGGGCTCCTCCTCCCACTGCTCTGGCAGCTGAGGGGTGCAGTTACTGTTCAGCCTGAGGCTCTGCTTGGAAGTTGAGGGTGGTTTGCCAGTGAGACAACCAAAGGGAAACCTTTGGAAATGTTCCTCCTAGGTATTCCTGAGAGAAACCTCTCCTGAGAACAAATCAAGTGAGTTTAATAAACACCTTTAAATAGAGTTAACACTTCCACTGAAAATCTGCAGTGATCCTGGTCCCTGGTGGAAGTCTCATTGTGGGTACACCTACAGCTGTCAGGTTTGACGTATGAAATCAAGTTAATGTGCTTCAAATTACATTTCAGGAGAAAGAGCATAAAAATTAAACACAATTCATTTAGAATAAAATGGCTACTTTGTAGTTCTTGACCCTTTTATTTATAGTAAATATTTGTCTTGCCTTGGAGTAATTTCTGTTTTAAATGTCTGTAATTAATGACATGGTTCATTAGTTGCAGGGAAGCTAATGCAGCTCTGCTATACAGTAGTTCACAAAATTGTGGGAGGTAACCAATTCCACATGCTTTTAAATTATAATTTCAAAATATTTTCCTAATAGTTCTCAAATAGAAATATTTCTAAGTGTAAATTGAAATCTGCCTATATCCAAGGAACATTAACAGAACATGGTTTAAGCATAACATGCCAAAAAGTATTATTTTTGGCTGTAACATAATTGGTATCACATGCTGTTGCTGTTTTAAATACTTTTTTCCTTTTTGCCTTAACTTCTATTATTTTATATGGGCACAGGTATTACCTGAGGATGACTTTGCACAACAAGATGTAGCTGCATACTAGGTAGTGGGACTTTAGTTTTCTTCTGTCAAGCTGAAACAAATAAATGAAGCAATTAAACTTCTAAATTAATCTAATCCCCTTACACTTAGCAGAAATATTTTAACATGGCATTTTAAAAAGAAATTTACATAGGAAAATAAAGCACAATATCTAGAATAAGGTTGAATCTGGAAAAAATTACCACAGTGAATACTCCTATAAACTTCACTTTTATGTAGAGGTATTTTGACTTCATTTCAGCACTTTTACCCCCTTACTTCTAAGATCTTCAGAATGCTGTTAGCTTGGAATTTGTACCCCCGTGGGTGTTTACCCAGTTTTTGGTAAAATAAGTTAAGCATTTTTCACCCTATAAAACTCTTCATATGTATGCCCACTTAGGAGTTACTCTTCCCAGTCAATGGAAGATCCTCAATATTTCTGTGCCCAAGCTAAAATGCTGCTAAGAAATCCCACCAGTGAAATGGGATCAGATTATTCCTGTTCTGTCCTGCAGCTATTTAATGGGGGTACCTGGGGCAGACTAGAGATGTTTAGAATGTGTATTATTTACCTCTATTTAGTCTCAAAAACATTAGATTTAATTATATTACTTAGATTTCATGATCTTGATGTGCTATTAGTGGTTACCACTGGGTTCACAGGTACAAGAGGAACTTGTTATGCATTTGTCTTTAAAGAAACAACTTTAACAGGCTTTCAGGATATAATTCCAAGTACTAAAAGTATCTTTAGCAACTGAGTCTCCTCTCCAAATGGTCTTTCTCAATATTAGAGGTGTGATGAGAGTTACTGCTATTATTATTTCTTTTAATATACATTTCTGTTAAACAAAGAAATCAAAAAGACAATCCTGAGATTAAAGATAAACTGGTAGTATGATGAACTAGAGAAGTATTTTAAGGAAATGAATACTCTGAAAACTGTCTCAAAACTGTACAAATTGCCTGGGATTTGCCATCACTGTGCCAAAAATAGGGTGTTAATTGCATTTACTGGGAAACACCCCCACATGCTACCCCTGCATCAGCCAAGCTATGAAAAGCATAATTCACATGACAAATTCAGGTGGATCTAAAAAGTCATTTTGGCCAATTGTAAAATTTTGAAGTTCCCAGAATAACATCCAAAATCAATGTCATCTGAAAAATCCAGTCTGAAATGCAGTTAGGTCATCGTTCTAGTCAGTATTAGTAAATCAGGTGGGTTTGAAGTAAAACAACTCTGATTGCATCACTTGAAACAATCCAATCTATTGGTTATGAAATCCTGCATATAAAATTTAAGAGCTTCCATGTTGACTTAGTATGGACCTCCTACACAGCTTGTAAACCACAGCCTTTTCTCCTTTTTCACGTAGTTTCAGTGCAATCCATCAATCTCCTCTATTATGTTATAGCAATTTGTAATTCAAACAGAGGAAGTGCAGTTTATTCATGAGGAATTCTGGCAAGTAACATCCACAGATATATTTTACACTGCAGTTTTGTCTTCAGAAAGTATTTTAAAGTCTAACAGCAATACTGACAGCAAAGAGAGCTGTTCTGTGTGCCCTCACATTGACCCTTGTTGAGGATCAAATATTCACCTGTTGATGTGACCCCCCAATTGCTTGGCCGGGCTCCACCTGGGGCTGTGGAGGAACCTGTGCTCTGTGTAACCCTCTAAGGGATGAGGGGACTGGGAATCCCCAGGAAAGCACTGGAGCTGCTGGTGTGTGACCCTTGGGATGTGAGGAGCTCTGCAGGTACAGACTTTGTCCTGCTGAGCAAGTGCCTTCCTAATGTAGATGCAGTGTATGCTTTCCAAGCATAAATGATGAAGTTCTACTAATTACCAGTGGTATGTTTCCAGAAAAGCACTTATTTTATCTTCTACAATGCCTGGTAGATGGAGTACTGGATTCAGTAGGAGACTTCTTTTTTGCCATTAAAATGGAATTTATTTACCAGGAAACACTTCTAGGGTATTCTAAACACTACTATTTATCAAAAATAATACTACTACTAAAACATATTCCACCCCCCAGTGGAGATGGAAAGACAGTATTTACAAAGAGAAGCATAGCTGGATTATGCCCAACTCACCATGATTTGCAGTCACAACTTTGATATCAGGAAATGCAAGTTGTTCAACTTATGTCAGTTTAGTTTGGACTGGGACTTTTATTCCTTAGAAGGGGAGTGTTAAATTAAGGTGTTTCCTAAATTGTTTATATCAAAGGGGTTCCACTACTTCTCATGTTTGATCCAGCAGTGATCAGGTTCATGAAATTTTGTCCATGGCTGCCATATAAGCAGATTCAATGGTTACCACTAAAAATACCACTATAAATCCACAGATACTTCATAAGTAGTAACAGGGAGTTCTAGTTTAAGTCATGTATAAAATAATATCTGAAGCTCAGTGAGAGCATTGGTAAGCTGATGGGAAAAGAGAGACAGATTTTATTTTTCTAGTGGAAGTCACTGTGTAGAACATCCAAAAAGTTGTCTTCTTCTTATCCATATTTATGAAGGAAATTCTCTATTTTAAACTTCCTGGTAGAATCCAACCATTTGAGCTAATTTTAATTTCAGAATGGATTAGGCCTGAGAACTCAGCTGGCCACACCAAGAGAAGAGACTTCCTTGTATTTCCTCCACGTCCCCCCAATTTTGGACATATTGAACATAAAGCAAGGCAGGCAGACAGTCATATTTACTTCTAGCAGAGACATTGCCAAGTTTGTAGAACAGCCTTTATCAAAAGTTTTTTTGTTCATTATATTTCTCTTCCAGATACATTTTGAATTTTCATTTCTTTTCATATTCCCTTAGATACTCTGTTGATTTTTCTGTCTTGGCAACATACTCTATCATTATATCTTGCTTTAAAATGTGTTGAGTGATTAGAGAGGAGTCAGGGCAAAAATAGCAACAGCTGTGACTGCCTGTGCCTGACCAAAAATACCCAACTGTGCACGTCTCCAGGCACATCCAGCCTGTGAGGCCATGCCATGCCAGTGTTCCTCTGGACTTAGACTCACCAAAATGCTGTATAACAATGAAAATGGGGCACTAGACAAATTAGGTCTTCCATCTCTTGTTATTCTTTTCTCTTGGGACAAAAAAAAGTGTGTTTACTTGCCCTGGGTAAAATGCAGGTGGAAATTCAGGTCATTCTCCTTTCTCTTCCTCTAAGCCTCTATTGTCAATTAAAAAATAAAAATAAAATTCTCTTTTAGCTAACTTTTTCTGTATCTTACGCACTTCCTTGTAGCTTATGTATCTGCCACCCTTCTTCTGGTCCTGTCTCTGCTCTTTAAGAGCAAAGAGGATTAATTTCAGATTTTTGGCAGAATGACCCCTCATCTAGAGACTTCCTCTCACTCTTACACCCTCATCACAACAGTTAATAAATTAATAAACGGTACCAGTCTGCACTCCAGTGATTGGTTGAAGGCCTAGTCACTAACGAAACAAAATCAAAACCCAAAAAACCCAGAACAAACAACAAAACAAAACAACCCCCCTCCCCCCCAAATAAAAACAAAAAAACCCCAACAAACAACCCAAAACAAACAACCAGTAGAGCTTTACTGTGAGATTTATGGTGCATTTACTTCACACATGGCTAAGTCATCAGTCATAAGTTCATTCCCATCTCCATGCCCCAAATCTATTAGCTATTCTCTTTTTACATGTAGTTTTTGATTAAGTTTGTTTATTTCATTATTTGTGTCCCTTTCTCATAATGGAATTCTTGTCATTGTCTGTCTACAGATTTTCAGGATAAAAGCAAACCAACTACCATATTTTCTTGTGGATGAAGCTTTGTGTCTTGGCCAAAAGCCATTTATAGAAGGAATACATCACTTGGAGGCCTTTCTCTCCAGTCTAAATGAGAAATTGCTCCTCATGTTGTCTTTCATCTTTTAAATGTGTTCTGATCTGATCTGAGCAGCTGTCTATGGGAGATTTATTCCTCTGCTTGGTCACTGATGTTCTCCTCTATGCTAATAAGTCTTCCTTTGTATGTCTTCAGCATTATCTTCTTAATCAAGTTTATTTTCAGGCCCCATTTCTTGGCTTTCATGGTCCAGTTCCTCAACTGATTCTTGTAGATGGAGTTTTTAGACCAGCATGATAGCTGACAATCTGATTTACCTAATTTTTTTTTTATCTTTAGGTGTTCATTTCTTTCATTCTAGACATTCCTTTCATAAAAATGCTATAGAATATCTGCAAACAGCTTTAAGAGAGTAGAATCACACAGTTCTATTTCTTTCTCCCTGTAAATACGCACACATGCACATGTATAAATAAGCCTACACAATTTGAACATGTGGTGGATGTTTCACATTACTGTGCTTCCTGGAGACACAAAAGAGTGTAAGGTTTTTATGTGCTTTAGCTTCCCAAAGCTCTGACTTTTGAGTTTTCCTCCAGCCAAAGAGCCATATTCATGCAGTTCTTGAATGCCATGCAGAATAATAGTTAGGTCTTTACTGGTGCTCCAGTAACTCATTAATCATTTGAGTATTATCTGTTATAAAGCACCCACAACAAAAGCCTGTCTGTTTTCATTGTTCAACCAAGTCACTACAGTTGGCAATTCCTGCAGGAACTATCTTTACACATTTCATTTCTGAAAGAACCCAACTCTCCCAAGCTTAACAGTTTCTTGTCCAAGGCACCACTGAAACCATTTGGAGTCCACCACAACTTCCAGCATTAGGGTTCCTTTCTGCCACCTGACTGACTGAGGGTCCTGCCACATCCTCGGAATTACAGAAAATGTCTGTGATGGTCACACAGGGAAAGTCACCAAGACACCAAAGGGACTCCCCAGAGCTACAGGCAACTGCTTGACTCAACTGCAGGGCCAAGGGTGGCTAAATAACCATTCCTCCCTGTGGCTCATGCAAAGCTGAGAGGACTTCAAAGAATCAAGGTGTTGGCTTGTTTCAGCCTACTTCCAGCATAACTCTTCCCAGTAAAAACACTTCTTGTCTTCTTCTTGTCTGACAGGGAGAGTCACCAAGACACCAAAGGGACTCCCCAGAGCTACAGGCAACTGCTTGACTCAACTGCAGGGCCAAGGGTGGCTAAATAACCATTCCTCCCTGTGGCTAATGCAAAGCTGAGAGGACTTCAAAGAATCAAGTTGTTGGCTTGTTTCAGCCTACTTCCAGCATAACTCTTCCCAGTAAAAACACTTCTTGTCTTCTTCTTGTCTGCCTCCTCTCTCCCAGGCAAGACTCATGTAGGATTTTAGGCAGAGGAGAGGATGGGAAAAGGTCCAGAGCCGCTAACTCAGCCCACCTCATCTCCACACTGAGGAGATCTCTTGCAGTGTGATTGGAGATTTTCCTGCCAAAGGGATGCAGGCTGTAGCATGGTAAACTTACACCTTCTACCTACAGTGCTGAATCCTTGTTGCCAAAATTTCCGGTTTCTGAGGACAGGTATTCCCTGCTGAGCACCTCTCTCTGACTGACCAGCTTCCCTCAGGCCAACAGTTACCGCTTTCTCCATAGTTCTGTCTTCATTCAGGCACTCAGCCTCTTTTCCCAGATGATTTAATTCAATGGAAATTGGGAGAGAAATTTGTCTCCACACCCAGGATCCACCAATATCCCTCAAACCATTTCAATTTTATTACCTAATCCTGATTATTGAGTGTTTTGCCACTTACCTATGGTTTGCCAGGATTTTGGTCCAACCACAAGGCCCAAATAATGCACCAGGCTTTAGAATGGAAGCGAACTTCTCCCTTTCTTGACTGAAAGTCCTGGCTACTGCCACTAATGCTTGTCACTCCCTGGACATAAATGTGCATGTCATCAAAAATTCTCAGCTTCCAGCAAAAAGCATGCAAGTCACTGGTTTTATAAGAGTACAGATCTACATGCTGCTATAACAGAGACCTCCAAAGTATCTTAGAAAAAAAGTGAACAGGCATTTTAAAAGTAGCAGCTACAAGCCAAACACAGTGGGTGGCTTTCACCTATCCTGCTCTAATACCACAGCAGGATTTATGGCAGATTCCCTTTACGGCTGCAGCTCAAGGTGCTGTTCTTCACTTCCACAGTCTGGGAGCTGTGTGCTTTGACATTACCAGCCTGCCTTTCCCTTTGATCTGAGAATCTAGATCAGGCAGGGCACACAAATCACAGGGGTGTGTGTCTGAGCAGATTAGCTGAAAGCACACCCTGCTCCAGGGCTCTGTACCTTTCCTGAACCAGGAGCACCATGGCCAAAGCCTGGCCCACGCCCACTTGCTTCTCTTGGGGGACAGCAGAGTGTCAGAAATAGTAGTGGAAAAGGGGACTTTTTTGCCTCCACTGAACAGCACAGGGCAGACAGATGTTAATGCTGACATCCCACATCATTTTATTGTGGGCTTGCTTTGATAGTGTTCAATTACACATATGTGAAAAATAAATAAAACCACATAAGCACATGACTTTTACAGCTCAGTCAGTGTGTGTCAGGTCCCTTGTTTAGGGGTTTTTTTTTTTTAATTGAAGATGCTTAGGCATTTAATAGTTTGAGACAGAAAGAGGTTCCTCTGTTGGCTTGTGTTCAGGCTCATTTGAATTCAAATCCACATTTTGGAACAAAGAATCCAAAACAAGCCCATATTGAAGTGAAAGAATACATGAGTGGCTGAGCGTGGCTCTGGAACACATTGTGCAAGCAGCCTCAGAGCTGGGCTTGTGCAGCACTGCCCTGCCAGGGGGTAAAGCCCCTTGCTAAGTTCGGCTCTGCTCCAGGAGACATTTATGCATGTGCTTAATTTTTAGCAAAAAAGCTCTTCTACCAAAGCTGATGGAGCTGTGTAAGAATCTGGGCAAACCTTGTTTAGTGCCTGTTGGATCAGGGCCACTCTCTCCTACACTGCAACATGAAGGGGAAAACTTATTGAACAGAGACAGCATTTTCTTTCAGGAAAATGTCTCATTCCTCATCTGCTTTTCCCAGTCAGGCAGATCTGAATTATATTTCCCTATTGCAACATGATGCTATTTATATACACTTAAAATTTCATGTAGTTCTTAAGTAAAAAAAAATAAAAGAACAGGTAGTCAACAAAAAGATAGAATTTCCATCCCAATAAACATTTTAACATTAATTTCAGAACTACACACTCTAAGTGGAACAGAAACTGCTCATTTTGTTTCTTAATGTTAGTTCAAAGCAAATATGTTCAGATTTTAATTTTTTTTCTTTTAGAAAAAGATTTTAGTTTATTCCCCTCAAGGAAAAAATATTTTCCATGGAAAGCGAAAGGTTACAACAAAACCATACTAAAATCTTTTGTCCAAAAATGTTAACCACATCTTAATACAATTTAACAGCTACCCAAATTGTTGCACAACTGCCATCACTTATTTCTGTGGCATGAAGTCTTTCCTCAAAATCTATTGTGTCTTTTATCTGTAATGTGCATAAAATATTTTTTTAGCAGTAATGCGTTGTGGCAATTGCTAAAATACAAGCATGTTTAATATGCCGTGACATTTAAAAGGGCTGCAATTGCTTCTTAGAGAGGTACTGTAATTGTTTTTTTCAGAATTAAACAGGAAATAAAAAGCCAAAGTGTACAGTGTATTATACATAAGTGGCCAATCATCAAAATGACCAAGTAAGTTCAGGACTCAGCCATGTGTTAAACTCACAGAGGAAGTGGCATACATTAACTAAGCTTCTGTATTTTATTTTCGTTTCAAACCATATTACCAGAGCTGTAAAGGCTTGGAAAAAAACCAGCCTGGCAGTGCACACTTCTGTAAGAAGCTCTTCAAGCTGTTGAGCCTGGGGAGAACTTGATTAAAGCCCCTTGCTTTTGCTTTTACATAGGTCTCCAACTTGGGTTAAACAAGTCCCGTCTCACTGTGCCAAATTCTTAAGCAGACTTTTTTAAATGAACAGTTTAAAACATAATAATTGAAAGTTACATAGCACATCTCATCCCAAGGGATCCTGAAGCACTTTAAAAAGCGATCAGACTAACTCTATACCATCCCACAGCAGCCAAATTTCTCCTACTTTCAGCTCTCCTTCCCTTTGCAAAGGCAGTCAGAATCAGGCCCTGCTTTTAGCGAGGAAAGATGGAAGTTTGAGAGAGGAGCTGAGCTTGGGCTGGAGAGGGAAACCGAGCACATTGTCCCTGCAGAGCAGCACAGGGCACACACAGCACTGCCACATCCCTCCCTGCAGGAGTGCCCAGGGCAGGCACTGCTCACCTCAGGAGCTGAGAGTGCAGAGAGAGTTCATTACAGCCCTTGCATCAGCCTCAGGAATTCGGCAGTGGCACGCTGCTCTTGGAATCAGCACAAGGTTTCTTTCTGATTCAGTTTCTATCTGATTCAGTTTCTATCTGATTCAGTTTCTATCTGATTTCCCCAATTCAGTGCTTGCTATCTGCAGCACCAGCTGAAATGTGACTGGAAATCCTTCTTTTCTGAATGTGTTCAGTAATTTAGAAGATTTATTCACGTTTTTTGGTCTCTATAGAGAGCAAGGCTCTATGGATATTTTATGCTACTTTCAGTGGCCAAAATCTAATGTTAGAAAATCAGGATTAGAGTTCCAAAAATATCCAAGCCCTCCAGCAATTTTTCCATGCTTAGTACAATGTTTGTTCCTGAACAGAGATTGATTTGTTACTATGAAAAAAATCAAAGGGTGTTTCCCATAACAGCTAGCTCTCTAAGTGTATATAATTTATATATACAGTTTATTAAACTATTCTATGTACAATTAAAATATAAACAATTTTGAGGGCAAAGATTATCAGTGCATCTGACAGTATGCCTTTAAATATTTATAGAAATTGTCACAAAGAATGAGAACTTACCCAGAATCTTTCTGTACCTTCTAAACTACCCAGACAAGATTTAAATATTCACATCCTTCCTTAACAACCAGGGATTAGGCCTGTGGTAAATTCCCCCACCTTCCAACCATCACAGAGCTCCAATTACCATCATAACAAATAACCTCTAAAATCAATAGAAAATTATGCATTTTGCAAAATGCCCTGAAGATCAGTCAGCACCCTGAGGCTTTTCTAGGAAGGGATGACATTAAGAAAGGGGTTATAGACACCTGTCTCCTCTCTTTAGAGTGAAAGAAGATGCTTTTGCTCATTTTAACTACAAAAGTATGACACTGGAAAGTCATTCTAGCTCACAGGATAGTCCAAAGCTGTTTGGATCTTTCTAAATCAAACCTAGTGTCCTTTTAAATTCAGTCAGGAGTTAATAGCTGTAGATTACAAAGCAGCAGGGCCTTGTGCTATTGCACCAGCATCTATTAACCAGGAGACATCCTTCTTTATCAGTCTGTTCTGCTGAGCTCTGGCCTAATCAAAGCTGCACTGCAGCCACCTTATCTGGGAAGGCAAAGGCTCCTGGTGCACATCAGAAACAATTAAGCTCTTTGCTGGGCACAAATCTGACCAAAAAAAAATTCCTGGCTAAGTCTTTTTAAAAAAGGTGGGGAAACGCCAGGTTGGCAACACAATCTCTTTCCCTTGCAAGTCTCCACTTCCCCCCACTTCAATCTACAGCTATATTTTCATTTAGATTAGGAAAAGGTCCCCCCTCTGACCTCAGACTTACCCCACACTGAACTAGGCTCAGACTGCTGCTGGCTGAACTGGGCACAGTGCTGGTTTAGAGCTGGGTGGCATCAGCCAGCTGCAAACCTTTCAGACTCTACTTCCTAATTCAGGGCTTCACCACCCTGGGAAATTTACCAGCACAGCTATAATGGCTGAATTATAACTGTTATAATTGGGATAAAAATACAACTCTCCATTTGTACATTCATATAAGGACTATGAGTGCTTATCTCTGGTTTAGTTTATGTCACTATGAAAGTTGTGTGAGGAGAAAAAATATCTTTACTTTATACTAAATATATCCAAAAGGGGAGCTATACTGGCCAGGCTGGTGCAATTACAACTGTGTTTGGCAGTTTGTTTTCACAAACAGGATGGGACTGTTGGGGTACATTCCTTGAGCTTTTATTGCAGCATCAGCCTCATTACATGGTTGAGACAATAGGAAGATGGCAAAAACTCACATACAGCCAGCAGCAGCCAGAGATTTCTTTGTTAAGGACATTTTAAAACTTTCTAGCCAATAGCATATTGCTAAAGCTTCCAGACAATTGTTCTAGCCACAACAACTGATATAATTATACCAGTACAACCAAGCCAATGAGAGTTCCAGCCCTTCCCAGCAGACTCAGGTACAGGTTAACAGGATAAGAAAGCAGAAGGAAGCTCCTGGAGTCCCACCTGATGGTCAATTTGCTGAGGAAATGCCCTTCAGACTTACTGAGATTGTGCAGCAGGGGATGATGACTGAGAATGGAGATGATGTTTAGAATTACAGCGGGTGATACAGCTAGCACCAGCTACAAATATTTTGAGTTGCCAAAATTATACTTGTGCCAAGTGCCAGCTTTGAGTCAGAGCTGACCAAGAGCTCTACTCAGTCCTCAGTGAAAGAGCAGCCCTTGTAACAGCTGCCCAGCCCTGGCTCGGGGCAGAGGAACGTGCCAGCTGCCCAGAGCTCCTTGGGGACACTCATGTAAAAATAGGAGCTTACAGGGTTTATTTAGGAAGCAGCTCTAATATTTGACTTCCTCAAATTAGAAAGCATCTGCAGTGTGAACCTGGCCTCTCTAATATTTGTTTCTTTCGCTAATAATTTCCTGATGTTTCAGATCCTTGTGTCCTGACAGGACCCTCCAGGTGCAATTAGTGTTGCTTTCATTTCAGCAGAGGTGCACAGAAACTGGAATCTTTTTGAATTAATTGAATACTGAAAAACTTATGAGACTATTCATTACAAGTTTTAAAGGAACATATTTAAGGTAACATTTAAATGGGCAATGTCTATTATTTTTCTCAACAGAAAAATTATCAGAAATAATTGCTATACTTTCAAGAGAATTTTGAAGAATATACATTTCTCTTTATAACAAAGTGATAAAACAAGCAACATGCAATATCTTAGAAGCCTTCCACAATAAAGAAAAAAAAATTATGAATTCCTGACAAATACTTAGTTTAAATTCTGGAGGTTCCACTGTATACCACTGGATCAAACAGATCTCACCTGATAGGGAGCTGCCTTCTACAGACAGAAAATTAGCCAGACTATGTTTTCTCAGCAGTGAGTTTTCTGAATCACTTTAAAAGTTCTGTTCAAAAGCCATTTGCTAGTATTTGCATGATCTCAGTTGCTCTTGATTGCTAAAATTTAAAACTCCAACTTAAAGCAAATTAATTTTAACCAGACAGAAACCAATTCCACCTGGAACAGGGATACAGGGCCCATGGCATGGGTGAAGATAGAATGACATACTGCTAACTTTGGAAATCCAGGAAATAATCTCCTGAAAACTCAGGAAGATTTACGCCTTTCTAATCCAATCATAATTCACTTCTACAAAACATGGAATGAAATCCACAGAGAATCATCCAAGGAAATTCTTTGAGCAGACATATGGGGAAATTCCTCAGTAAAGGTAAAAGGTCATTTATTAACCTGAGACAACTGAATAAAAAAAGAATAATGATGGTCTCCAATCCTTTTAAGAACTGTCAGTTTCTGAGAACAGTATAGGTGAAAAAGGGTGAAAACACAGCAGCAGCAGAGATACACACAGCTTTTCTTCTTGCCTTTGTGTTAACCAAGAGGTTAAATTCACTGCAGTAGAAGAAGTTAGCACAGGACTGCAGAGCTTAAGAACAGCCAAGAGGGTAAATGTGATTTAAAACCCTGCTAAAAACCCCCAAACTCTAAGTTGCAGAAGCCCAGAAATGATGAGGTTCCAGTCACCAGTGGCCACTTCAAACACACAATGCTTGCAGTGGATCACAGAATCAGACCCATATGTACTTTTATTTCCTTCTCAGATTGCTCTGAGTAGGTGTCATTGGTCCTTTCCAATCCAGCTTCCAGCAAACTCGGAGAAACAGAAGGAAAAATAGCATTTTGTTAAAGTCAAGGCTCAAGATAAAACCAATGTCTTTTCTTTCCCAGAAACTAAAGTAAAGATGAATTGACAGATAAAGTACTATATATTGTATTCAAGAAGATAATTTAAAAGTGCATCATGGAATTCAATTGCTTTTGATTGGTCCTGCCAAGACACTTCAAGTAGGGCACAAGTGCTAAACAGCACATTATGTAATGCATAAGCAGGAGCCGAAGCTAATTCTCCCCAACAAATCCTTGAAAAACACCAAGTGAAAGCAAAGAGAGCTAAAAAAAATGCTGCCATTTGAGGCTTCTGAATAGATTTTCTTTTCTAATTCTACCCCCAGCCCATACATTTGACACTTCAGGGGCAGTAGGGAGCATAGATGGAATGAAGAGTAGGGAGCAGGGCATGGATAGAGGGAATGCTGTCACACTCTTCAAATTCTTCAGGAGACAAGGATTTACATTCTCTGTTGAAGGCTGGACCAGGAGATTCAAAAGAGTTATGCTGTCACTTGAGAAGCCAGCTTGAACTTCATATTCCATGAGTTATGGCACTCCAGTGCATAGGCATAGGCTGGGTTAAGAGGGTGTAATCAGAACCAGAAAGTAAGGATGTGCTTGGATGACATGTTGCTTATCAATACCTGCATGAGGAAAATAATGCTCTTTACAGCATAACTATTTCCCAGAACTGTAACATGTACAAATATATATATACATACACCCCCTATAGCAGTGCTAAACTGATCTTTCTGCTTTTAATGGCAGCAGACTATGAAAACTCCAAAAAGATTCAGTGAGCTCTTTTTCTTGTCCTATATGATAGTAGAGTTTGGTGGTTTGTAGGGTATTTTAGGATTGTTTTTCAAAACTCATGGAAAAAAGTGAGTAGGAATAGAAACCCAAAATGGAAGGATTTAAAAGGACCTAGAGCCCTATAAGCAGAAAAGATCCATCATGATAAAATTATGGAGAAGAAACAGATGTGGAGTCCAGTAGTCTCTAAAGACTGGAACAAAGAATGATAGATCAATTTTATATCCATTTGCTTTCTCTTTCCTTCTTCATGAATACTGTGATTGTGCTTCTTCAGTGATTATTCAGCCATTAAAAAAACCCCAAACCTGATCTACTGATATGTTAAAGCATTGTCTGTTTGATAAGCGCCTGTTTTTTCATTTATATGAGTTGCAAATGTCTTCCAGAAGACAGTGCTGGTAATAGAAATTTATGTTTCTAGAAGTTCAGTAACAAATGGGCCAAGAGGCTTTTTGGGAGTATTTTGCAATGCTTCACAGTTACTTACTTATGTTAAGGCTTTAAGATTAGTTTAATACACTCTTCTTCCAGAAAGCAGACCTTTTAGAATATTGCACTTCAGGGCTTGCAAGCACCGTTCAAGATTTCTCTCTTTGAGAGAAAATGTGACTTCTGATAAGCATGATAAATGTACATACTTTAAGAGCTATTTTTCAAATCAGCTTATTTACTTATAGCAGTGACTTTAAAATAACAGATACTTTAGATGAAGGACTTTATATACTCCAGCTAGAATTCTCTGAAGATATGGAAAAAGTACCTGAACCTATAATGCTGTTATTTCCACTAAAAAAAATGGATAAGACTCTACCAGCACTTGTGAGCTATAGGTGATTTTACACTTGATTTCTTATTCTGTATTGATTTAGATGATCTTCTCTCAGGACACTGCAGTTTAATAGGCTGAACATGCAGCTGATAGGTGAAATCCTTTGGAGCCATATCTTCACATTGTTTGCACACAGCTGACTGAAACCTGAGCTCCTCAATTTTATTTCCTGATTTGATCAATGTAGCAGTTCTGGGGCAAAGTATTTACAGCCCAGTCAGGTCAAGCACCAGACTACTCTTACTTCCTGATTGAAACACAAATGCAGAATCTCAAAGGATTCACATCCTGAGCTCTCTGCATTTTCATCTCCCAAACTGTAAAAAAAGGACAATACGGTAGAAGAATTCCAGAGGAAATCTCTGTTGAATCAAGACCAAACCAAGCTCAGTGGGTAACTTGTCTTTTTGTTTTCCCATTTTGCAGAATTTATTTGGAATCCACTTCCCTCCCTGTTCCCTTGTCTTCAACTGCTTCAGCTTTCAGTCTGTGCTCTCCTTGCTTGTGCTCACTCCTAAACAGCTCCTGATCCTGGCCTTGGCACAAGTATGCACCAAGCTGCCTTTTCTGCAAGTCACTTCTGAGGCTCCGCCTGCAATGATGTATGTTGTATCTTTTTTTCTGCTGTATACTGAAACCACGAATATGCTGTCCCAAAAAATTTCATTTCACTCTCTAAAACACAAAAAAGCTGACTCTTGTATGCCCTCCCTGTTCATGGCCAGCTTTACCGGTAGGACATGAAAGGAAGAATATTTCCAAGAATGTGGCATGAATGTTTCTATTGATAGCTACAACAGGATAGGGGGAAAATGTGTCAGTCTTCCCTTTCAAGAGGCCATAATCTTTCCTCTCTGCCTGCCATGCTACAAGGGATTTTTCTTCTTGTGTAAGACTGAGGCAAAAGCTCAGGGAAAGGCAGGGAAAGCAGTATAAAACATAGAAGGGGTTTCCTGTTTATTTTACTCAGAGTATTTCATTTTTTTGAATTAGGGCATCCTCCACTAATCTTAAATCTTTCAGATGCTAATGAAGATAAGGCTGCCATATTTGGAAAGGAATGGGCAGGACAAATTTCCAGGTTTTCTGCCATGAATATCAGAACGATAAAGCCTTCTTCTCTCAAGTGAAACAGTTAAGAAATTCATGGTTTATCCTAATGTGAAACAGCATTGCCTAGAGGTCTCAAATGCAGGGCTGAAAATATGCAACAATCTTGGTGTATTAGAAGTTGTAGATCATTTACATGCTTGGCAAGGCAGTTTAAGAACATTGTTTACTGTTAAGAAGTTCTCAAGTGTTTATTGAAAAATTTGTTAAATGTGAAACTTTTAAGTATCTTCTATTAGAAAAAATCCTCCAAGATAGACAGATGCAAATCCATAATGACTGCCATATGTCAGAAGGATTTCATGGTTAAAAACTGGACTTAAACAATGCCCCTCTGAGTTCTCATAAACCCAAGTTTTTAAAGCTTTTTTTCTTTTAAATAAAATCTGGAGGTTTTCTGCCAAGAAAACTTTTATCAGTGGAAAATAAAAATTCTTGACCTTTCTATATCTTGCAAAATATTTATCTTCCTACAGAGATCTCTGTTTATATCATTACTAGTGGACCTAAAGGATATTAACTAGATATCCCTTATTGAGTCCATACTTGTATGAATTCGAGTGTATCACATTAACTCCAGGTTTTAAGCAGAATTCAAAATACTCTTTGTTTACTGTTTCTCCAGAGGACAGATTTCCTGGGAGTTCTTGAAATTCTCTGGGTTTAGACTTTGAAAGACTGAAGAAGAAAGAGCAGGAAGAATGTCTACTTTAAAGCAAAATGGCTTTCTGAAACCCACAAAGATCTGATGATGGGAAATCACAAGTCTCCATTAAAGTCTTTATGACCAGGTTTCATGTCCTGCTTTTTAAAGTCTGCCAGAGATAATGGAATTACAAATTAATTGTTGCTCTGGTTTGTTTTTGATGCTTAGAAACTAGCAATGTAATAGATTACTTTTTTCACTAATTATTTCACTCACATCTGTAGACATTAAACAGATGTACCTAAACAGCTTCATTAACTATAACAGATTAAAAAAATATTGTCAGAAACTTGGGATTCTCTCTTAACTATTGCACATATCACAGTAATGTCTCAGAGGAAGCATTAGAAGGTCCAGGAATGCAGCTGACTGGTTCTAAATTAATTCCCCACCCATATACACCCCCCAAAGAACATGGGAAAATGAAAAACAATATTTCATTTTTCCAGTTAAACCCAACTGACCAATGCCAAATGAATAACAAAGAAACAAAATGATTCTGTGTTTCCTCTTTCAGGATTCATCTGCACATTTGCATGTGTGCCCCGAGCATTCTCAGTTAGTTCAGCGATCCCAGCTAGTCCCGACTAGCTTCCTCTATTAAACATTTCGCACTCTGCCTAAGACATTTAAATAGCAGATTCAAAACACTTCTCACCATGAACTGAAATCTGATCTTCCCTTTCTCCTGGAAGTGAAATACCCAGCATGTTAAAGCTGCAAACTAAATCCTAACATAGTCAAACAAACCCAGCATTAACCACTTGAACTTCTGGTGTTAAGGTTCAAATCTGACTCTGAATTGTCAAGTGTAACCTTTTCTTACAAGGCTGCTTTAAACACATATAAGTGCAGTTCAAGACCACATCTGGAATGAAAAAAACAGATTTCCAGCTTGATCTTACAGAGACCCTACTAGCTGTCAACTCCTTATAACCTCTTGATAAAAAAATTCAAGTAGGAGATAACCAAATTCTGCATTACTTGAATGAACTAGAGCTCAACTCTTCAAAAGCATCTTGGATTTTACAGCACTGTGACGTGACAGACTGGAAATTTAGCCTCAATTCCATTTAAAGATAACAAGTGACTTGCAATTAATAAGGAAAATATCACAGGGAACACAGTTGCTTTCATGCCACTTATTGTGATATTGCATTGATTTTTTTCCATAATATTTTGTCA
>VYZP01073441.1:0-11179 GCA_013400635.1 Hypocryptadius cinnamomeus | reverse complement strand
TTCTCTTCAACATTAGATTATGTGTTTGTCCAGCATTTATTAGCAGTACTCTTCTTAAAATGCTGCTTCATCTGAGTGTGTTTAAGTGGAATACTCAGATTTTTCAGGTGATTTCTGTGAGGGATATTTTGCAAATCAAAGGTTTGGCTTTGTTGTGTGGGGAGTGTAAAGGTTTGAAAGAAGAAATAGAAACTTGGTGTTATTGGGGAAGGCCAAAAGAAAACAGATGGGTGATATGAAAATGAATCTGAAGTAGTACTAGAAACAGGCAGACAGGGCTTAGTAAGAGAGAAAAGGAAGATAGACTTAGGTATTTTCATTGGAAGATATAATAATCGAAATCTGTTATAAAAAGATTGAGAGAGAAGAAGAGGTGAGCGAAAAAGCAAAGGTATCCCAAAACAAAGGATCTTGATATTATGCTCACTGAATTGAAAAGATAGTTGTGATACTGTTATTTAATGTATTTTTTGCACTGTGTGAAGTTGGACCTTGTTCCGTAGCAGCAACCTGTGCATTCTGCTGTACTGCAAACTCACTCTAGTAATGTAGTCATTGCCTTAGTACTTCACCCACAGAAATATGTAAAATATGGCCACTGGTTTTAAACTGTTCACTAGCCTAAAATTTACTAGTTGTTCTTTTTTCTGGTTTTTAGCTAGGCATGTTAAGACTTCCCCCCATGTACTGATCTCTATTCCCTGGGATGTGGTTGCCTGCATCGCCGCTCAGCATCTACTTAGGATTTTATAGACTGTGCCTCAAGTGACTATTATCACCTTTTTGCAAAACCAAAAGACCACTAGATAAAATCACTGGTTGTAGCATTGTGGAACTTCTTCTGAATTAGTCTCATAACTTAGTATAAATATATCCATAACACTTAAAAGCATTGCAGATGAATGTCCCAGTATTTCACATCCCTTTGAATGAGGTCTTTAGAGGACCCATAATGTGCTTAGGTGTTTATATAAAATCTCTTCCAAAGGTGTTGTTCTCGAGAAAGTGTTCCTCCCTCATTTTGAGTAAGGGAGTTAGGAAATAGACAAAGTGAATTTTTAGAAATGACACTATAAACAAAACCTGAACATATGCACTCATCATTACTGTAGCAATAAATGTGCTAATATATGATATGCACAATCAGCCTTAGATATCATTCACTTGTAAAAAAAAGATTTTCAGTGTTCTTCACTCTAGATTTGCGTGTCGCCCTGAGTTGTGGGTGACATCTTATGTAAGGTTCATGGCTGAAGTGCCTTTTACACTTTGTTTCCTCTGGCAAATGCAGGACTCCCAAATTCAAGATGGATGTTCAGTTTATCTAAGTTCTGGCCTTTGGACCATCATGCTAGATTGAGTTCATCAACCTAGATAAAGGAAGTTCTTTCAAATTCCTTTTGAAACTGGCTTTTGCCCAGTGGTCTTGGCATATACTGCTAAACATTTTCTGAACTATTTCATTAGTGCTTGATACTGTTGCTCAAATTGGAGACAACAGACATAGTTTATCAGCCGTCTTGGCTCGTGGTACAAGATATGCATTCTTTTTTTCAGTCACACCACTGGAATTCTCTTCCTATTCCAAATTTCATTCATTACTCTCCCCACTTGGATTTGTGAAAGCAATTGTTGGTATGTGATGTTCAGTCTTCTTGGCAGATAGAAGAGATTTAAATCTATGCTCTGTTCTCTGGTGACCACAGGCTTGAAGATTTTTTGGTTTTTTTTCTCAGTAGCAGGATTCTAGACTAGAGACTAGCATATCTATAGAAGGAAAATGATACATGTAATTTTATTTATCAGATGTCATACAACTTGTTTCTTATTTGTCTTGCATTTTTATCAGAAGTCTGAAATAATGTTCTGATGATCTAGTAAAAATCAATTTAATTTGGTAACAAGTTCTATTTACAGTTTAGGGAGTTTTATTTCTGCCCATACAGGAAGAGAAATACTCTTTTGGAGCATTGGGTCAGAAGATGAATGAGTTAGTCTGAGGAGGGTTGAGGATACTGGTGCCTTAAAAGGTCAAAAACCCCTTTGAGAGGGAAAGAAATGCTCATTTTTTGCAAATGAGAAGCACTGTATCTAACGGCACGATTTAGTCAAGTGGTATCTAATTTTTCCTCATAATTTCATCTAGACAGTTTTTTCTTGTTCTTGTTCAAATCATCATCTTAATGATTTTAATTAGTTTTCAGTTAGCCTTAGCCAGAGGGTTATGTGATACACTTAAAAAATGATTTCAAGTAGTTTGTCAGCAGTTTCTGAGCTACATATTTAGGAAGAAATAACTTCAGATGATAATGAATAGAACATCTTAAATTAATGGTTTGTGGGGAATTCTTGGCTTGAAAGCAGAATGCTTTATGCAACAATGTTGTAATACTAGACTGAAACAAGAACTCTCAGTTCTGTACTCCCTTGTCAGAAGAAAAAATTAATTCACATAACATTCCTAATTTCAGGCAACATGCTCCAGTGAGTGAGTTGATGTCGATCAATAATTTTTTTTATAATTTCGTGGCAGTCAGGGAGAAGCACACAAGTTACAGCATTTGATTTCTTTTAATCCACATGAGAGTGCTGAGAGCATGGCTGCACTTCAGATAGATAAATACTTCGGCTTGATATGTTATTTAAGTGGGACAAAAGAAATGTCATCTAATATTCATGCATATGTGTGCACGCTGTAATGTACACACAGTTTGCCTGTTTGTGAATTTTTGAGATCTTGTTTTAGATGAAAATTACTAAACCGTATCAAAGGTAATAATAAAAAAATCCCAGAAGTGTTTCTTACAGTGGACTTCAACCTCTGTTGGCTTGTTACTGTAGCACAGAAATAGGAAGATACCACCAAAGTTAGTAGGGTGCTAGTGCTCTAATTTGCTTGATAAATATAAGCATGGCTTTTAATGAGTCAGTATTAATCTGAAATTGTGTTAAATAGACCCAAAAAGTAAGGAGATGTATGAATTTCTGTATATATTCATATGAATTAAATGAATGTTGTTAATCCACTGCTCTTCTGTTTCAAGTGTCCTGTGAGTCAGATGGAGTAAATGCTGCTTGGAAGAGTGGCTCTTCCCATTTCTCATCCTGTCTTCTCCTTATCTTTCTGTTCCAAGAATGTATGTTTAAAATAGTGTTCACAACTGTAATTACAGAACCACTTAGTCTATTATTAATGCCATCTTGCATTATCCTATGGAGCAGTTACAGCAGTTTGATATTAATGTTTTTATGTAATACAGATTTACAATTACAGCTAACTGTGAGCCCTCTAGTTGTAGCCCACTAAAAATGTTTTCAGAAGAATATGCCCAAACAGTAGATTACTCTATTGGCAAGGTGTGGGCTGCAGGAGTGGCCTCTGTGGGAAGAGGTCAGGGATGCCCCATGTTGGACACATCTGGGCACAGCCATTGGACCTACCACTGGGCACAGCTGAGCTCCTGGTGCACCTCTGGGATAGAATGTTTAGGAAAGGGTAGAAGCCACTGGGCAGCAGCTGTCAGAGAGAGAACTGAGAATATGTGAGAGAAACAGCCCTGCAGACATCCAGATCAGTGCAGAAGGAGGAGGAGGAGGCGCTCCAGGCAGTGGAGCTGGGATTCCCCTGCAGCCCGTGGTGAGGCAGCTGTGCCCCTGCAGCCCATGGGGGTCCATGGTGGAGCAGAGATCCACCTGCAGCCTGTGCATGACCCCACACCAAGAAAAGGTGGAGATTTCCTGAATAAAGCTGCAGCCTATGCAGAGGAGTCCACACAGGGGCAAATTTTATCACAGGACCTGTGGCCTGTGGGGTCACTGGAGCAGGACATTCCTGAAGGACTGTGTCCTGTGGAAAGAGGTTGTTTTGGGGTTTTTTGAGATACTTGAGTGTGTTGTGTTAGTTCAGATACTGCTACAGTAAGTCATCACTGACAGTGATGCAATTAGAATTTTACTGATTACTCTAAGGAATAGAAGTATTGTCAGGAGTCTTCTGTGACTTGTCATTTACTGGTTATAATTTCTGTTCATGTCCGTGTATTTTTTTACAAAACACTATGTTCAGTTGTGTAGAATCTTTCTATGGTGTGTCCCAGTTCCAGCTGATTTCTGCAGGACAGTAGTATCATTTTTATTTGATGCAGTGGTTGGTTTGATATCTCTGAGGGGATGTCACTGCATTTGCAACAAGTCACTGGCATCAGCCTTTCATTCATTTTAAAACAGTTCAAACCCAAATATAAATCAAATCTTCACAGGCTGCCATTCACTGTGGTGAAAGAATGCTTTCTGCAGTGAAGCTTTCTGTGTTTAGTACAGTGCTGGTCAAAGTCAGGATGAGAATTCTGTGCTATTTGAGGTGATAACATATGATTTTCATGGCTATATGTGATATTTTGAATGGCCTACTATGCTTATTTGTATTCTGAATATGTACTGTTGTTTAATGCCTATGCAGTGTCTGCAGAAAATGCTTATAATGCTTATATTATTGTTTAAAATGGCCTTTTGATACCTAGTAACCAGACATGCAGAGCTAGCAGATATTCTATAAACAAGGCAGTGATTCAGAGGAGTATTTATTATTATGGAATGTGAAGTAGTTGTGTGAAAAATGTACACTGTTGTTTAATTGTGTATAGAAGAGTTGTGATCCATTTTAAAAGACAGATAAAGTGATCAGTCTGCAAGTGTGAGTTCAAGCCAATTGCAATGTTTTACCATGTAAAATTATCGTTCTTTGATATTGTACTTTATCATTAAGCACATTTTAGCGCTGCATTGCATTTTTGTTGCGTATTAGCAGGGATACTTCTGTTTGCATTCATATTGAAAAAAATGAAATACATTCCTTAATCAGTCCTGTTTCCTCCGTATTACTTTAAATAGCTGCATTTTTAATTCATTTGAATGCTATCTAGGGGTAATATAAAGTACTATCAAGGTGTGGGAGTTGCAGCTCTCTCACTGTGTTAAATTTTTTGATGGAATTTTCTAGACCTGGAACAGCAGCATGTTATTTTATTGCACACCCAGGTAATAGCTGCAGCCATTAAGGACATGCCTTTTGGCAAGCAGCTCCAGCTTCCAATTAACTGTGTAAGTTAACACCAGTTGCTGCTAATGCAGAGCAACATGGAGGTCACACAGAGCAAACCACCTGAGCAGGGAGCCACAGCAGCTCCGTGCTGCCATGGCTACGGTGCCAGCACTGGAGGGGTTGGCTACTTTAAAAACACACCTAAAGACTTACTGAGTGGTGTGCCTAACAGGTCTGTTCAGCAACAAGAAAGATGGCCAGCAGCTATGTCTGAGGTATTGCTTGTTGTATGGATCATTTTTTTAACTTCTGACCTTAGAGATTTCAGCACCTGGCACAAATTCTGGGTTTGTTACAAATATTGAGCATCTAATATTCTTGCAAGGGGAAATACATTAATCAGCATCAGAATCCCTGTTTCTGAATCACTGATGGACAATGTTCCTAGATTGCTTAGTAGGTGAAGTAGACAAATTATTACAGTGTATTTTGCCTGCATGCCTAAGCTTTCAGAAAGTTAGATCTAAAGATATAATTAACCCTTTGTTGTAGATGTTCTCATATATGACTTTGAGTTTGCACATTTTAGAACAAATGATTTTGAATATGAACAGTGTGATTTATGAAGTAATAATACTTAACATAGATGACTGATTTGCAGATTTTCATTTGAAGTAACATGCTTTCTGTAGTGTTCATAACTGTGACTTGAGGACATCAGTTTTCTTGTTTTCTTATGCATTCTGTCAGCCATCTCATATTTCAGTGCAAAATTGCAGAACATATTCCAAGTCATGGAAGTAAGTGGGAGACACTATATTAAAAGCACCAGTAGCTGATAAAGATTTGTTCAAGATGTTTGACTGAAATAGGATGATATAATAAATTATAGCACTTTTCAATGTTTGAGGAACTGTCCTCTTCTGCAGAAGACAGACAGAAACTACATGAAAGATCTGGGAAGTCACTTCTCATTAAACTAGAGTATTCTCAAAGCAACTTGGAAGATAAAGTTGACTGCTGAGGGTAATTCTGAGTAGCACCATGTAGTGCCATGGACTACTAAGCAAGTCCTCTAAGCTAATTCATTTACCTTGCTGTGATTACACGTTTCCTGCTGAGGTTATATCTAGCATCTGCCATCATATATGCTGAGAAGCAGCTTACATAATAAGTTAGACATTGGAGCTGGGTTTGAAATGGATTTCTTGACAGCAAAAACATTTCAGATAAGAAATTTCTTTTTTGTTACACATCAGAAACCCAGTCTCCCTCCCCATCTTCCACCCTTAATGCCAGACACTATCCTGCTGGTTAAGTGCATCAGAGTCTAGTTTTAGATTTCCCTGCTAAATTTAAAATAGAAGTACTCTGAATAACTGGGGTTTTGTTCATGTGTTTGTTTTTCCTTCCTGGACTCCTCATGATGAGTCCATTCAGATGAGGTAGGAGTATTCCAACAGGAGAGAGGAAATCAAAGTAAGAGAATCCCAACAGGAGAGAGACAAAGTGCTTCATGTTGTAAAGGCAGTAAAAATATACTTTTTTACAATACCTTGGGGTGAACTGGCATTTTTGAAGTGGAATATTGTCTGGAAAAGAAGAATGAGGTTACTTCTGGTAAGGGTTCTTGGTTCGAAAAAGACCACATGGAGAATTCTCTTTTCTTGGGGATATGCCCAAGACATGCAGATGAGCCTCAGGACACTCTCGGTAGTTTGAGACTGATAATATAAACCAAGTAGCACATGCCTTAGTGCAGGGTTCCCTAGGGACTCACTCTGTGCTGAAGGCATGTTACTGCACCCTGCCATGGGTGTCTTACTGAAACCACTGCAGCTTCTGCTCCAGTTTGAGCAGACTTGTATTAAGTAAGTACCAATACAGTTTTTGTGCTTGTTTGCCTGGCTGTTTTCTTCTGTTGAAGAATGGAAATACTTTACAAGTTTGAGCAAAGCTGTGTCCAGTAAAAAGCCTATGAATAAACAGCGAGTCTGAAGATGCTCCTGTAGGAGCTGCACTCACTGCATTGCAAGATCAAGAGAAAGGAGAATAATCAGAATAGTCCTAAATAAGCTTTTTCTTATTTAGTAATTAATCTACTGGAAAAAAAGCCTCTTAATTTCTTGCAGTCTTCAGGGCTTTTCTTTCGGTCTCATGCTTATCCCATTAGATTTCTTCTCATCTATCCTGCCCTTTAGAAACTAATAAAGAGTGGATCAGAACCTTTCCTTGCATCTGTAGGCTTTCAAATGTGGAACGTGACTGCCTCCATTTCAGGGCCTAAGTCAGTTGTTACCCGAGTTTGTAGTTTATCTTTTAAAACAGTTCTTCTATATGACAAGATCATAGTCATAGTGCCAATGAGCTGGAGACAGACTCCATGACTCTTCTTTAGGACAATAAATGTTACAAATTTCTAGGGAATATTTTTTTAATTTTTTTTTTCCAGAAATGTAAGAGGAATTTCTTGTTTCAATCAGATTTATGGGAGAATTTTCATTACCTTTGACAGCACTAAATTTGTTGGCAGGCATTGAGACTGATAGTGTGTTGTTGGCAGGTCTAGTTGTGACTGTAAAAGGAGGGGCCAAAAGGTCACTGATTTGAGGCAGAGGTTGTTAAATGCTGCATCTGGCTTCAAGTGCTCCCAGATGTCTACACTTCTGCTCCCAAGTTGAGGAAAGTCATTCCCAAGTGGGAATTTGTCATGTGGGAAACGTGGCAGCAGAGACACGTTAGAGCACGAGCAGAATGGATGGATTGGTTTTTATTTTATATGTAAGTCTTCTGGTGTCTGAAGCTATTTGATTTCCCAGAATTTCAGACAAAGTCTTAATCCTTCATAGTCGTTTGCAGAACTCAAGAGTCAGGGAAGAAGCAATTACATGAACTTCATGAACTGAATTAAAGAGCTCACTACTTTTTTTCTCAGTGTTAAAGCAATATACTTATTTCCCTCACCAGCTGACATAATGCTTTCTCTATATAGAAGTCACATTTCCAATCAACTGCTTTTCAGTAGCACAAAGGGAAAAAAAAATGCTGTCTGGACCTCATTGAAAATGTAATGATGTACACAGTCGTTTAATGAGAAAGCAGGTGCAGGTAATTATCCAAGTCATAATGTTGCAGCAGCTAATAACATCAAATATTTGTGATAATTGCAAGCAATTGATCACAGTTCTGCGCTTCTCATGTGTAACAGATTTGAAAAACACTTTTCAATACATATGTATTCATGCTAGAACATGGAAGCCACAAATGTACTTTTCTCACCAGTAGATCCAGGTACTGTAATTTTGCATTAAGTTCAAATATGTCTGTTTAAACTTTTACAATTTCACTTTTCCCCATGACTTAGAGGGGGGGAACATCCTTCTGCCAAATTTGAGTTCCTGATTCCCCCATACTCTTACAGTCTTCACCTGTTCTAGATGTCACAGTCAACTCTTGTGTCATTCTGGTTTCTGCTGGAGCACCATGTGAGTCCCAGTGTCCTGCAGGGGGGTTCTCCCAGTGCCAGATGCGTGTGCAGCTGAGCTCGGTGGCACCACCTCAAACTCAGGAGTCAGGTGGTGTTCTTCCCAGCATGGCTCTCTCCTGCAGTTACACAAGAAATAGATCAAAGACACAGTTACAATGGGATGATCCTTAATGTATTCCCTTACTTATATGTTGAGAGCTACAAAAGAAAGGAAGGGAATGGAAATTTGCTAGGGGCAAATTTCTTTTATGCCAGGCCTGTGTGATAAGACCACTGCTCAAAGGAGTTCAGAGATGCTTCTTTCTGAAGCTTTTTTACATTCATAGCTTAAAGGTACAAGGAAATGATGAGAACCTAAGTTGGTCAGTAGACCTCTTTCTGCACGTGGGCTGTTGTAGAAATGAATCTGTAGAAGAGAAATTTACATTTGTCAGGCATTTCAGAAGGCTCTGAGAGGAAAACAGAAAGGGAAGAGAAGCAGGTCCCTGGTCCAGTCTTTATGTGAAAAGTATTTTAGCAGTTTTCAGTTAGTAGGAATCAAAGGCAATTACTGTTTGAGTGGCAGACAGCACATACACAGTGGTTCTCACACCTTAGGAAAGGGCTGATTAAAAGGGTGGTGTCGTGGTTTCTTACAAGTGGTGTCCCAAGAAGAAACTGAAAGAGAGGACAGAGGAAGATTCCTCAGAGGAGGATTCTGGGCTTGTCTGTATCCCAGATAAGGAAGGGTGCTTCTGTAGGAGCTAGCAGGGGACCTGAGGAAAAAGATATAAAGATGCTTTTCTTGGCATTTCCTTATGAGGTTTCCTTATTAAGCAGCTGCACATTAAATGAAACACCTTTGGAAGATAGAGGATGATAATTGATGAGGGTCCTCTTCTGGGGAGATCAGTTGGATATTGTGCACCTTCTCTTGAGCTAGTGCCTCTGGGATCTGATTAATCTAAAAAGCATCAGGCAGGACAAGGTGAAGATGTTACCAGTGTTTTGGAAGCTCAGTGTGTAGCAGCTATAGAAATGATTATGTGTCAGAAACAAAGAAGTCGTCGTGTTCTGGGTTAGACTTGATCAGCAACAGCATCAAGTTCCCTTCATGAGTGTACAATGTGCTATGTACAATTTAAGGCAGCCCATAGCTTCCAGATTTACAGTGGAATAAATGGATATGCCATGTATAAAAAGATGTGTTACATCTTTCAGCAATTACATTTAGGTGTTACGTGTGCTATGGTGTTCTTGCCATGTTTCATTTTAGTGTGAGGCACATTTGTGAAGGCAGAAAGTTGTTTGGAGAAATTTCAATTCAGGCATTTTACTTACTTGGCTTGCAAAATGGAAGCAGCTTTATGATTGTATGGCAGATTTTTCCCCTGCTTTTTAGTATAGCAGTAATAACAATTGTATAATTAGCAAGAATTTAATTATTATTTTAGGTACAGCAACGAAAAGCTATATTTTGCTAGGATATATTGTAGTGCCTCTTGAATTTAAATTATCCATGTTTTAGTGTGTCTACATCCAGTTGTATGTTTAAGTTAAAATAAAGCATTTAAACAGGTAATTTTAACTTCTGTGCTAGTCTGTAAAGAAGCAAAGTTAAATTACAATAAAAAAAAAAGAAAAAGCCTTTAGAATGTGCACCTTTAATAGATAAAGTCAATTATTAGTATTTCAACATGTGAAAACCAGTTTTGTATTAGGTGTAGTCTTCACCACTGCACAGCACCAGCAGGATATCAGTATTTATCTAAAGGTACACATCTATGTTAATTAACTTGGTCCAGCCTCCCCTGCAGTTTCATCATTCTTATCTCCTCTTCAAGCCTGAATGTATTGGAAATGTCTCCAACTCTGAGCTGACATTCTCTATAGTATTATGGCTCAGACTAAATGCATCCCTTTCTACCAAGTTATTCTCCTTTAGAGATATGGTGGAGGTCAGCTTTGCTAAACTGCAGTGATGTTCTGACTCAACAGCAAGTGGGTCATAGAGAAATCATCATAAAAATGTTTTATTCCTGGAATCTGAAATCTGCAATTGTTATGAGATACTGAAAGATATTTAGCAAAGCACATGTGAAATTATCCTGACAGAAATAAAAAGTTTTGTGGGTTTGTTTCCAATTAATGAATTTGCCTTTAGAGTTCCTGAAAAGAGCTCCTCTGAGATCTTTATTAACCCATATTGCTGTCATTCAAATGAAAATACTCCTTTGGAAAAACTACTAATGCTACTTTGCCAACTGTAATATGGAAATAAAAATGTGTAATGCAGTGATGCTGCTATTTATATTTTGTATTTGTCAAATAAAGCCTATGCTATGTAATATAGCATAAAGAATATAGAAAATCCTTTGGTATAATCTCAGTTTGCCTAATGTCTTTCACTGGTGAACCTTCTTCATATTGAAAAGAAAAGCATCTGAAAACATGTAACCTGAGGCCACTATTTTGTGTGTTAATAGGTACTCTGCTTTATTGATGGTGAGAAAGGCAAATTTATTTTGCCTTTTAAGAATCTTCCAATATTGTGCTAAGGCTGAAGCCTAACAGAAGCTCTGATTTTTGTACTATGGTTTTTAAGTGAGAGATCTTTGTAATAGAAGCAAACTTTAATTGCCAAAACACTTACTCAGTTTTGTTACTTTGAG
>VYZP01073440.1:0-13765 GCA_013400635.1 Hypocryptadius cinnamomeus | reverse complement strand
GAACTGGATCTCCATACAATACTCTTTTTTTTTTTTTTCCTCCCTGTTTCTTGAGTGATCAAGCAAACGCTTGCTTCCGAAATGCTCCTTAAAGGCACCTGACACTTTTGCTTCAGCAGTAATAGGAGATCACTGTGTAGCAAATGACTGAATTTAATTTCTAGTAGTATCAGCATCTCAGTGCAACTTTAGATGCTGCTTAGTGCAGCTTTACATAAATCACACAGGAAACAAAATTATAGCTTTTTTCTCTTTAATTTCTTTTCATCATTTTTGTCTTTATTACTACTGTTTTAAATGCTCCTGCTATTAGAGAACACCCAAGTAATACAGGCTTTATGTCATCACTGGTAAGAGTTCCAAGTGAATGGACACCACTCACACTCAGGACCTAAAGAGCAGATAAGTTGAAGGAAACACCTTGTGTGATACTTCCTTCTGAAGTGAAGGAATGCCAGATGCAAACTTAGTTTTCACACTTGTGATGTAGTATGTGCCGTAGTCCAAGTCTGAGGTAGCTGAGTATGATTCTGGGGAGGGAGGAAATACAAATAACTGCAAGCAAGTTCTACAGGAAGAAACAACAACTTTTTTTTCCTTTTTCACATTTGTGACCTTACTTATTTTTTAGAACATCACAGCTATAACAACACCATTATTGTGCCTTCAAAAAGAGTTCTGTGAGTACCTGCATTCAATCTTGGGAGGCAGAAGGAGCTACTTGTATTATAAATCATGTGTGACTTTCCAAAGGCAAGAGGCTTTGAATTTCATTAATTGTTCAATGCCAGAGAAAAAAGTCTTCATCGGGCACTGCAGAATTATTTGAAAGTGTTTTTAGGCACTGTAAAATCATCTTTATCTAAGAATCCAGTTCAGGAATTGCCAACTTCTTCCAAATGTGGTGATGTGTTTCTGTGTAAGACATGCTCTTATTGATCCTCCTTGACCCGAGGTCATTTTACACTGTTAAGCCCCACATTGCTCTCAAGTGCAGGTGGATAACACTTTTCTGGAATTACAGATGCTCTCTACCCTATTCCTGTATCTAATTCCAGCAATGATGATCTCTTGGAAAGCTGTAAATTTTCTTGGCCATCCAGTGGTATTGAACATGTCCCTTTTCCCTTTCTCCTGGCCCCTGCCTGCAAAATGTGCAAAGTAATGGTTGATTTCATGTGAACTGGAGCCCTATGCCCATCGTCCAGTTATTTATTTTTATGCTGCCATTAACAGCTGTGCCTAGGAAGGATTATGTCAAAACTGATTCACTCTGAAAGCACATGAGCACAGCTTAAATAAATAAACAAACAAATCAATAATCAGTCCCTGAAGTTTACAGCAGAAATCTTCTGCCTTGCTGGGGATACAAATAACAAATCCAGAGGAAGGAAGGAAGTGGCGGAAGGAAGGAAGGAAGTGGCGGAAGGAAGGAAGGGGAGAGAGGGGCGGAAGGAAGTGGTGGAAGGAAGGAGGGCGGGAGGGAGGAAAAGAAATAATAAAACAAAACAAAAAAACCTCAGTGATGCTAAAATGCATTAATACTTTTTTTTTCCCCCCCCCTTTTTCCTTGTCAGTTCAGGTCTATTTCACAGTTTACCAGTCACAATGATGACACCATATCTACTTACATTTTACAGCCACAAAACTATAATGACAGTGGAGTTCTGGCCAGCATTTTCTCCAGAATCTTGGGGACTCATGCTCCCCAGTGTATTCCATGTATTTTGGTAAACTCCAGGTAGCTTTTATTCCAGTGCCAAACTCTCCCTTGGTGTTTCTTGACTTTGTTGTTTGATTTTTATAGAGTTTTGGAATAAGTGGCTTCCTGTCACAATGGTTTGCACTTTTTGAGTAACCTCTAATATATTTGAGAAAATTCTCTTGTTTCCCAAGAACAAATACCCTGAGATTCCAAAACACAGTGTGAGCATCAATCTCATTGTTTAATCACATTGTTCAATACTCACCATGGAGTGTTTGCCTCCAGCTGAGCATGCAGATCTTCAGCTGAGTCGGAGCACATCTGCTGTCTAATAAAAATTTTGCTTCTTAATATTCTGCTGATCTGGACTGGGTGCCAAGGAAACACTGGCAGTGAGCAGCAGCTCCAGAGGAGACAGAGCAGCCAAAATGCTGCTTCAGGACACAACTCTATTTGCTTCAGACCTTAATTAAGAGGCAATTCTAGTTCATAAGACATTATACTACAAGGCTGCTGATTTATTAGGCAGACATTCAGTAATGTGATTCAGTAATGTGTTCTTGTACACAGTGGATTAACTACAAGTGTGTTGCGCCAGGATGACTGAAAATTTGAAAGCTTAACTATTTTAGCCTGCTACTGGCGTCTCTGGGTGAATGTTTTTCAGGGGGCTGTGCAGGTTCCTGAACTGCAGGACTGACATTTTCTGCAATACAATCCTTCACAACAGTATTCCAATTTTTTATATATACTGGGTTTCCTTTATTTTCTACTTCAGCTTTTAAATAGCTTGAAATCTAAGAAAGGGGACAAGAAATTGTCTGTTTGCTACAGGATGTGTGAGAAGAAGAAAGAACAAGTCTCTAAATACAGCAGTCACTCAAAACTTCATTCTTTGTTAGAAATCAGTTTCCATTCTGGATGAAGCTGTATTTGGCCTCACAAGGACAATTTTTTTCCCTTCCCTGCCTATCTAGTTTCAGCTTCAAGGTGTCAAAGGATGAAAAGTCTCATGAATTCAACAGAAACTCCAGAAAATAGTTCTCAAGCCTCAGTATTCTTCTTTTCTGAGCAGAGACATAAATAAGCTTTTTCCTGTAGTCAGAGAAGAGGGTTTGTAGCAGCTGGTGCGCAGGAGGTGCTTCCCCCAGCAGGCACTCCAGGCTCCAGCAGAAAGGGGCTTCAAACCTTCCCAGCCTTTCACCTCATGCTTACTGCTTCAGCAACCACAGTCTAGCCAAGAGTGGCCTTTTGCAGCTCCATCCAAACTCTGACTTAGCCAAGATCTGGTGAGGAATAAAACTATTGAGTACATTTCACTCATGGGAGGAGATATGGAGTAAGAAATGCAGGACAGTTTCTGTACAGTGTCTGCGCTCTTCTCTTTCCCTCCTACCTAACCAACTTCAGGGCTTTTCCCAGACCATTTTTGAATGGATTGCAGCGCTCGGCTCTGCAACTCTTCTGAGAAATCTTCTCTCTTTGAGATAGTTTTCAGTAGCTGCAGTGCTAATCGTGCTCTGTCAAATACATCTCTGAAAGTGCCTGCCAAACATTTCTAAAATACCACAACGCAGGCTGAGGAAGATCACTTCTTACATGGGGCAAACACATAGTCTGTGCTGAAATCCACGTTCAACACAGGATTGTTAATGGAAATTGGAAAGCGTATATGGATGTGAACACCACTTGATGGGAAAACAGGAAAAGAGGGAGAAATGAAGTCTGTTGGACCTCCCAAATCCACAGAATTGGGTGAAATCACTCCTGCTCTTCCACCTAACCAGTGGCAGGAAACTGGTGTTGCACTTACTGTGCTGTCCAAAATTCATTTTCTACTAATGGGCTAAACTCTAAGTTGATGTTATTGTGAGTGAGAAACTGTCTCTGAGAGTTTAATTCTTTATTCCCTTAATCAGAATATCAGTCCTGGTCCCTGTGGAGTAATATTTTTGTCCAGCTTGCTGACACAGGAGTTAAAAATACTTATACTCACCCACCTTTTGGATAAGGTAAACTGCTGCAGCAGGGGTTTTTTGGGGATTGTTTACAGGATGGGATGGACTGGGAGCTTGGCTCAGCCAGAACATGCAAAAACACAAATGAGGTACCCTGATGAAGAAAGGTTGTGTAGAACAAGATGATTTGGTGAACAATAAGGAAATCTGCAAGTGAGAGCTGAGGTTTGATAGTGAATTTAAATTGTTTGAAGGGTTGGGCTGACATATCTGACAACTGATAAGAGCTCACAGTACATCCCTCTAAATCTTCCCCTTGTCTGGAGGAAAGGTGTGGCCGAGGAAAAGGACTGCTTTGTTTCTGCCTGCAGGGAAACATTTGGACACCCTCATGATTTTCTTGTTACTCATCTCCTGCTGGAGAATTTAGCAGTGAGGCAAAGAGACCAAGTCTGCATGGCTTACTGCAGATGGCTTCTATGTATAACAGAACTCAGTGAAAAGAGGGAAGTGCAATCATTTAGACCACCCAAAAAATCATCCAAACTGGCTGGTTAAATTTGGTTTAGATTACACCAGAATATCAGCCAAGCAGTGCAGCTCTCTTCAAAACTCAGTGTTTTCCTGGAAATGGCAAAACATTGGTGACCATGTGGGGAATGGAGAATGTTCAGAAAGAGGGGATCTTTCATCGTGGAACAAGTGAAATGCAAAGATTCAGAAATGGCTGGTGTATAGCTTGTGCTGATCACCCAGCCCAGCAGAGGCAGTTCTGCTTTTTGAGACACAAACTATTAGCAAAAGCTGTCCCTGGAAGAGCAAGAATTCACAAACACACTGCAAGGGCTCTGGAAGGGAAAGGGAAAGTGTCTTCAACAGCTGGTTGGACAGAGAATGCATTGGAGTAGTTTCAATGAGAGCAGCACTGCCAGAGGAGACTGACTGTGCCCCACAGGCTGAGCTTGTGCTCTGAACAAGATCTCCAGGGGTGAAGTCTGGTTATAAACACAAAAGATTTCCTGGTTGTCACAAGCAAGGGAAGAAGGACACAAAACCTGAAAAGGGTAGAAATTGAGTAACTCTAGAAGCAAATTTAGCAACCACTGTGAGCTTTGTTTTTGCCAGAGACATAAAACAAACCAAGCAGCCAAATAAGCAAACAAACAATCTCACAGATTTGTTTAACAATATAATATTCAATGGACTGAATTTAATTAATGCCAGGTTTTGTCAGCTGAGAATCTGGCAGTAACACCAACAATGACTGCGTTTGCCACAGAAGTTCTAGTGTGCAATGGGAAACCCAAACTGTGAAGAACAGTTTTGTAAACTTCTGCCTTGTGTTTCTGTTATCATCCTTTGTCAGCTCTAGATTAAAGGCCATAATTAAAAAAAAATTGAATTTAAATTTCTATGAAGTAATATTTATTTAATTCACACTGTTCAGATGCTTAACCTGAATTAAAGTTATGGCTTTACTCAGAAGATAATTATGGCATGAGAGCGAGCAAATGATCGTGACAGTCACTGTCCCGTCAAACCGCCAGGTTTCATTTTGGAAATTTTGGATTTACTTTATTCTAGCACTAAACAGCTGTAATGTTAAAACTTCCCTTGCTATGGACTAGGAATGATGCTGTGTGGTTTAGAAAACTCAGATTTTCTCCTTTTTTCTCATCTCTCTGACTTGAGGGGGAAGGAATATGTTTTTTTCTCATGAGCACTTTCTCATGCTTTTGAAAAAATATTGTAAAGATTATGGCAAAGATAGGAGAGAAGATTAACTGAATATATATGAACATAATAAAAACTTTTCCAAATAGCCTTTTTCTTAAGCTACAAGGAATCTACACGTTATGTTACTTATCTTTCATCTGATGGCTGGATTTCACTGGTACAAGGAGGGCTATTCAAGTGTTAAATACTGGTTTTATAGGGCTATTTAAGATGTCCTTGCACAGCCTCCTGCTGCACTGCAGAAAGGTGTTTGTACCTGTCCATTCTGTGTGATCCTTAGGCCATTTCAGCTGACTGAGTGAAGAAATTAAACCACTGTATTAGACAGCCCCACAACTTCCATTTGGCTGAGGGGTCATTTCCATTCTCCAGTGGGACCAAACCACTCAGATGTCTTTGCCAAGACGAACATAGATTTAGGCTGAATGTAGAACAACTCAATTTTATTATTTAATGTGTAGTTTTCCAATCCAGTTTTCCAGTTACAACACATTGGGTGGATTTTTTTATTTCTCTGGCTCCTTTCCAGTGCAGGGTGTGGGATTCAAGACTTCCACTATGAAAACAGCAGGGTCACTGTCTGAGGACACGCACACACATGCTGATCAAAAGCATCCAAAAGCTCAAGACAGTTGACGCAGAGACTTCTTCCTTGTCTTTCAGTCCTTCTGAAGCATTTATCAGCACTCTATTGATCCATTACTCTACTGAAAGCAATCACATTAAACAGTAATAGCTTTGTGATGGATGCTGTGGGTAAACTTCGCAATAAATGCTTATTGTTGTTTTCCTTCTCTCTCCCTTCCCCATATACACCAAGTGGGAAAAAATCCCAATGCCTTTCTGCCCCATGTTGAAATCCTCCTGCCAGTGATGTTCAGTTGTTTTCTGGCTCAGAAAGTCCATCCTGGCCTTCAAAGCTGATCCAACAACCTGGGATCTATGATCTGAATATTCTGGCAGTGACGCTTTCCTTTAAAGGGATCTTGTTTGTTTTTATAACTCAGTTTCCCCCCTATCATCTGTTGCCAGGGTTTTTCCATGCTGCCTCTAGTGAAATTTCATCAGCAGCATTTGGGTGCCCCACTGACAGCAGTCCTTGCTCACTCTGTGCTGTGTGTTTGCAGAGCTGAAGGAAGAGCATTGGAACAGAGGAATACTGAAAATAATACCAGCATTTCTCATGCTGCTGTCAGGGGCTTAACAGCGTTGTGAGGGAGAAAGAAAAAAGAAATTAAAAAACCCAAACATGTTCTAGGTATTTATGGATAGGTCTGTGGCACAAGTGGGGCACCAGAGACACAGAGTCAGAATTGCTCAGCTTGGAAAAGATCTGTAAGACCAAATCCAACCTTTAACCCAGCACCACTATCTCAGGTTCACCACTAAATCATGTCCTGAAATGCCATAGCTGCACGCTTTTTGCACACTTCCAGGGCTGTTGACTCTACCATTTCTGTGAGCAGTCTGTTCCAATGCTTTTCATTACTTCTTCTTTCTGTGAAAAAAAGTTTCCTGATATCCAATCATTACTTCTCCTTTCTGTGAAAAAAAGTTTCCTGATATCCAATCTAAATGTGCAACAGCACAACCTGAGGCCATTTCCTCTCATCCTGTCACTTCTCTGTCACCCACCTCACCACACTCTCCTGTCCAAGAGTTATAGGCAGTGAGAAGGTCCCCCCTGAGCCTCCTTTTTTCCAGGCTTAGCCCCCACAGCTCCCTCAGCCTCTCCTGGTGCTCCACACCGTTCCCCAGCTCCATTCTGTTCTCTGAACCCTCTCCAGACCCTCAATGTCCTTCCTGAATTGAAAGCCCCAAAACCAAACACAGGATTTAAGATAATGTTTCATACCCGCTGAAAGACAGGCCTATGTTTGCTAGGAAATAACCCTAATACTGGCATGCTTTTTAAACACTGAGCCATCACAAGCCAGCTCCACACCTATATCAATAAAACTCTGAGAAAATTAATTCCTGGGTATGGAAGTTAGTTGTTTTAAACTGCCCTGAGGTTAGGTCCTCAGAACCTGCTGCCTTTGAACATCCTGTAGACTGTAAAAATGCAGTGTGGTGTATCAGAAGTAGTAAAGGGTATTCTCACTCCATAGTTCTAGGAGAGTTTAGGAAGAGGCTCCTGCAAGCACGTGTCCTTTCCAGAGACCGTGCCATTTGAACCTAATGCTTTTACTTGTTCCTCACTTGATCCTCACCCTCTTCACTGAGATGTGGAGATCCTAAATTGTCTCCTTGGTGTAGGCAGCACCCTGACCTGTGTGCCTCCACTCTGGGTGGTGACAATACCTCCTCAAGCAATCAGGCAGAGTAATTGTCTCTTTCCTGACAAAACACTATATCCAGTGCCCAGACCTCAGTCTGTTGATTTTTGCATTACTGTAAAAACTCCTGATGGAAATTCTACTAAATTTGAACTGGCCAAACAGCACACTGGTAGCACCCAAAACGTGGTGCTCTGAACTGCAGAGACTCCCCACAACATAAAACAAATGTCTCACATTGTCTAAGAAGGAAGACAATTTCCTTGCCCTGCTAATAAACAGCATGTGTAGTTCTAAACAAGATGGTCAACAAAGTGAAACTTTATCTCAGTCCAGAGCAAACATTGTGACAACTGTAAGAATGCTGGAGGACACACAAAAGATGAGAAAATGGATATCTGAAATGAAAAAAATTTTAAATGTGAGGAGTGATCGTTGCCTACGCTAGATAACACGACCATTAGAAAATCCTCTAATGGATTTGATCTTGGCCTGCATTTGTGTATTTTATCTATGTGAAATGTAGCTACAGTGCACAGGGAGTTTAATTCTTCCTTAATGCTGTCATGACGGCAATGGAGAAGAGAACTTTAATTAAAGGGGAAGCAACTTGGTGATTCTTCTTTCTTAATATACTCTTATTCATTCAAACTCTGAAACTTCCATTGCTTTCAAAGGCTACCTAGGAGCTCTAGATGAAAAGTGTGAAATAAATGTTAATGATCATACTGTGTCATTTTTTTGCCCAGCAGTGCCATGAGCCTTTCCTCCCTCTGATTGTGATAGAACTGAGGCATTACTGGACTTTGTGACAATTCAAACACAAACAAAAGCAACTGTGGTGCTGTGGTTTTTATTAGTATGCTTACTGTTTGATTTGTTATTTTGTAATTTTCTTATGCTGTCCTTTTTGTTCCTGCTCTTTCCCCAGAATTCTCCTCACTGCTCCTTTCATTAAATGTCAATCTTTCCCCAAACCTGCCTTCCCTCAAAAAATTTCCCTGTTGATTTTGTATTTCTCCAAACTCTATTAGTTCACTGAAGCTGTTTTCCTCCCTTGAAATTTTTTTTTTGGTTTATACATTGTATTTCCTGCCTTGTTTTTCACTCCCAGTTCTCCTGATTAGTTAAAGATTGTATCCTCCCCTGAGACCTGCCCCCATGTATAAGTTGTTGTTTGCCCCAGTTTGGGTGCTGGGATGCTGAGAGGGGAACTTTTACCATCGAATAAAGGTACCCCAGTTCCACCCCAGGACACGTGATGCTGCTCTTTTGTTTCCACGCCGAACTGCCACTGGTAGCTGGGATTTTGCAGAACTCAGAAGGGGGGCTGTCACACTCCTGTCTGTCACCATCTTGCCAGGACAAGTGACAAGCAACCACAACAAAAAAGGCATTTTTGCAGCTCCCTATAAATCTGTTGGCTGCTGGGCTTGCTAGGTTTGATTCCAGCCCCAGCTTGTTTAATTACTTGGTTCAGATTGTTATGGAATGAATGAGGCCAGATTTCAAAAAGGGATGAAAAAGGCTCTCATTTATTTAAAAAGTACCCAAAAAGAACGGAGGGTCCATAATAAGCCCGAAGCCCCTCACAACAGCTCAAAAATAAGAATCAACAACATGTTAGCAACATGCTGGGTTCTCCCTGTCGTGAACCAATCCCACTGCCCACGAGACAGGAAGAACCCCACCCAACTGAGAACCCCTGTTTTTATAACACCCCTTGGGTCCAGGGTTGGTGGAATTTGGATCCGCGCGCTGATTGGTGGAATCTCGGCGCTTTGATTGGCTCTTATCGGCGTTCATTGCGGGCCAATCATTTCTTCAGGGCGTCGAATGATTGGTTGTTGTCCTTGCCCAATCACGCCTTGCCTCGTCCTGTCCATTAACTCCACCAAGTCCTGGGCCCCACCCCCCTTACAACGAACAACCCCCCATTTCCCCAGAACCACTCAAACCAATTTCATAGTAACTCTCCCCAAAACTATCCAAACCATATCCATAACACATAACAAGATCCTCTGGAGTAAAAAGTGGCAGGAACCAGACTGAAAGCTGTCAGTGAAGTTTTGCATTATTCCTCACAGGTTCTAGGAAAGATTCTACAGTGAAGAAGCAGAATAAAACAAATAATTTCCATTATTAAACTTTTACTGATGAGTTAAATAATCATGTGTAGCAACATCTGGCTTATTCTTATAATCAATAATTCCCCTAATTAAAGATTCCTTGTTGCAGTATTTAACTATGTGAAGCTAAGAAAAAAATGAAAAACAAAAGCTGGAAGGAACATGTGTGTTTTCAGTAGTCTTGGGAAATGGGACCACAGTAAGGAGTTTTAACTGTTTCTTGACTCTATTCTGCCCTGTACTACCTGCATCCCTTACAAACCCATGGTAATGACACTTCTGTTTCTATATCCACTTTCTTCACATCCTTGAATGTGTCTTCCACGATCATTAAAAATGAGGGACAGATGCAAAAATAAATTCTGAAATACCAAATAGATCTGTGCTATAGCAAGGTAAGAAATGCCAAGGAAGCTGCTATTGCTAATCAATCAAAAAGTCTGTTCTCAAATGAATTTTCAATGTCAATGCAGGTAATGTGTCAATGTCAGCCTTAAGTGAGCATTTTTTTTACACAAGAAAGTAGGGGAGTGAGGATCTCGTCTCCCTCGCACAGCTTAACAGGGAGATTCAAAGTGGGTGCAGAATCTGACTTGGGCCAACGGAATTACACAGATACAAGATACTTCAGGGGAGGACCACAGCTTGGAATAAACTGTACATTTTCGAGGGGTGAGACAGAGCATAACATTTAACTAAAATGTAATACCACAGGAGAGTACCAAGATCTCTCTGCCTGGAGATCCTTTCCTAAAAAGTGCCAGAGTTGTTCTTGAGTTATGTATATTAATTGCCTGCACAACTGCAGGTAGGGGTGGGTAATATGCTTCATTGACTGAAACAGCAACAAGTGCAATTATGTTGCAGTCATTGTTTTCTCAGTCATGATTTTTATAATCTCCCTTTACACTTGTTTTTGGTTTTTTTTTTTCTGTTGAGAGCCATAATTTAAAGTATAAGAATTTCATTCACCTCTTCCAGTAAATATTTATTTCCAAGTGATTGCTGTATGCATGGACTCAAGCTATTAATGATAATAGTTCCTTTTATTATTATTTTATGCATGCAAACTAAGCCAAAGCATTAAAGAATGCTACATGTGCATTCTGAACAGCTTCTCTGAAGCTGAGAAGCTGCACCCTTCAAGATTCAGACTCCAAAAGTCAGGGCAGGTTCATGCAGGCTCATTGTTGAGGTCAGATTGGAGAATGTGGGTATGAGGCTGTGACAGAGTCTTTGGAGGTGAGCTTTTCACTTTAGTGAATAAGTAGAGAGCAACAGGAGCAGGGCCCTGATCTTGATGAATCTTCAGCTACAAGGTTTTTTTTTTCTCTTATTTGTAAGAACAGTCTCCTTACACTTGTCCAAGGGAAATGAGCTAATATTTGTTCACCTTTCCACTAATTTAATAATTAATGTTTATACCCTTACTGCATCGGTATTCACATTCATGTTGAAAGGTCATCTCTGCAACTACAGATTGACTGCCAGTTCCCTTCTGCACCTGAGCCCCTGCTGGCCTGGCAATAATTCCTGAGATGTGATTATCACCTCCAGCCACATTTATGGGACCCAGATGGGAGAGGAGGTCAAGTTTCTTGGCATTGCTGGACTCCCTCAAGGTGTGGATAATGCTAAAATGTTCTTCAAGCAGAAGCAAGAAACGAGCTCAGAAATGTGAATCTAAGTAGCTGTTGCTTAAGCCTCTTAAAAACACAGGAAATTTGTATGCTTATCATATGAACAGGTTTTGCATCCCTGCAGTTTCAGGGACGTTGTTTCTATTTGACTTTCAGGTGAAACTGAGATTCCTCAGGCACCAAAGGAAGCTGTTCTTGGGCAGATAAGCATGGCTCTGCCCCATGGGTCTGTGTATCTGGTGTCTCACTGTCCCTGCAGACCTGCTAAATCACATATTGATTTCAGCTCCTTCTTATCTCTAAGGAGTGAGATGACTCAGAAGATTTCTTAGATGGAACAGTAAAATAATTTCGTATCTTTCAGAGCTATGAGGCAGAGAGGGAAGAGAATGGGCAAAGAGGCAGAAAGCCCCAATGGCAAATTACAGTGCTGTGAGGACACTGTCCAGGGTCTCACCTCACATCCTTTCCACCAGCAACAGACTCTAACTGAATACAAGACAAGGCAATAATTACAGATAGCAGAATTATTTTTGACAAATGCTGTCTTGTGTGGAAAACACATCGTTAATTTGCTTTATTCCAGTACTTGTTACTGTGCTGCCTGGCTGGTTTGTAGATCATTACACAACAAGTTCTTGTTTCTAAGAGCTAAAGGAAATCAGGTCTCTTGTGGCTTGTTTCACAAAATAAGAATTGAAATTAGAATAGCAAGTTTTACCTTTCCAAAACCATTTCATAATTGTTCAATCAGATTTATTAACCCATAGTGTTAACAAACACAGAATTTCCCTGTTCCTGTGTATATTGTTCTGAATACATACTCACGTAGCCCCAAATATATATTGAGCAAAGAAAACAATCCTCAAGACACAGTTCATGAGCACAGCACTCTCTGTCCCTGGGATGTTTGGGTGTCCTAATACTCCTTTTAGATGTAAAAATATTTCCCCTTCCACAAAATTTCTTTGGATATATCCAGTAATGTATGTACAGGCTCAAGTAAGAGAGCTAAAACACCTTGTGTTTCAAACAAAATTAAGAAAACATAAATAAGGCTTAGTCCTCTAATCAAAATCACTTTGAGACTTCTACCTATGTTTTTACAGTGCACTGAAGACATAGCTTGAAGCTTATTCTATTCCCAGTATTAGGAGGTTTTTTGAATTTTTAGGATTTGGGGTTTTTTTGCTTTCCATTATTTCAGTCTATGACAGTGTCCAGCAGTGGCTGGGCGAAAAGTCACGATTGTCCCTTTGGAACGTCCCGGCTAGCTGTGGCTAGCACTGCCCGCAGCACTGGGGCACTCTCCCGGTCCTTGCTGGCTAGGAGGGCACCTAAGGCTTTGCCTTGCCCAGGACAAGGCTTTCCGGCTGCACCCATCAGAAGAAACACTCCAGCTGGGGAACGTGTGAATTTATACAGTCCAGGGGAAACAACAGCTGAAGACCCCGAAGTGGGGGCTGGCATGGTCTTATAAAGAGAGGAGGGAACAGAGGTGGAGTTTGGTCTTCAGCAAATCAGGATGGAGAGGGGAGTGGGGTGAGGGTGCTTGACATAACAGGACTACCAACAGGGACAGTCTCTGGGAGGGGCTCTGGCCTCTGAGCCAATCACTCAATGCCCCGGCTGGAAGATTCTAGAGAGAAGGGATGGGTTGCCAAGTGACGGACAGGGCACCAGGGAGGGATTAGGGAAAGGATACATTGGTTGCCAAGGGGAATGGGGAGGAGAAAACAGGATTGACACTGTAGGGGGGGGAGGAGAGAACCAGGGCAGAGCCATTATGAATAGAGGTGGTAACAGAACACACCAACTTAACAACTTAGCGTAACAAAGGCGTATAAAACACAGTACAACAGCAGTGTGCTCTGAAGTGGTGCTGTTTGCCTTTCACAGGAGAAAGCCACTCTAGAAGAGATTTACAGGAGGTGTCTTGGTCAGAGCGACCTGTCAGACTTGCTACAAGTCAAGACAGGACAATTCAAGACTCTGGATATGATGTAGCTGCAAATTGACTTAGAGTGGAATCAGTGCTGCACTTACTTAAGAGAGGAGTCTTGTGGAGAGGAAAGATCTGAGAGAACCCAGAGAGAAGAGATTTAGGGATAAAATGGAAAAGAGAGGGTTGCCTACTGCTGATTTAGCTGGGGGTTCTTAAGGTTACTGCACACACTGCACTAGGAGTAAAGACAGGTTTTGAAATTAGGGACAGAGAGAAACTGAAAATTTACATTATTGGAGATTGGATCAGCTTTCCTAGTCAGGGGAAAAGGAAGGAAGGAGGGAAGGAGGGAAGTGGCGGAAGGAAGGAAGG
>VYZP01073439.1:0-10838 GCA_013400635.1 Hypocryptadius cinnamomeus | reverse complement strand
GGCTCACCACCAGCAGAGAATACATCTTGCCAGGACAGGATTTCAAATCCTGTGATAATTGGATGTAATGATTCCATATGCAAGAAAGATTACAATTAGGTGTAGGGTTTCCCTTCTTCGAAGGAACTCAAAATGCAGTGCTTTACAGATGCACCCACTTCACAGCACTGCTTTTTTTTTATTTAAAGTTGGATTAGTCAGCACTTATATTTTTGCCACTTTCCTGTACCAGGCATTTGGTTTACTTTTTGTGGGCTTAGATAGATATTTCCTTGGGAAGATCCCCAAGTAGAAATTAGAATGTCTGTGAGCAGATAGGTTTTGCTGCTTATTTATAAAGAGTATCTTCTTCTATAAAACTGTATTTCTTTTGTTTTCAGTCTGATGAATGCAGCTTTTTTTCTGCATAGCAACGTGATTTTCCTGTTAATGTCACCACTCAACATTTTTGGGCCATCATCCCCATCTCCTTTCCAGTGTTATTCAGTGAGGAAATGAGTATACTCATCTCACTGTCATCTCTCCAGCTCTATGCTTCTACCTATCTTGGTCTTCTGACAATGAACACACAAAGCATATGAAACTAAACATCAGTGTTTCAATTTGGCACCTACTGACCCCTGTGGCAAAAATTGTTTCATCTAGCTGAGAATTTAAGGGCTCTTTTATCAAGCTATTATTTTTCTGATAGTATTTATGAGGTAATTTACCTTTTTTCTAAAACCTGCATAAACCACTTTTATTGGAGAGTCCTCTGTTCTTACCTATCATCCACTTCATTTTGGCACTTGTTTTTTTGAGTGAGTTCTTTGCTTTATATACAGTCTTACATCCAGTGGTTTTCTGCTGAAGTGTTCTGGGAGAAAAGGCATGTCAGAGTCTGTCCAAAAATGTGATTTTGCAATCTGTGTCTCTGACTTTTAGGCTGAGACTTTCACACAAACATCTTTCTGGGTGTGAGAAAAGAGCCCTCTCTAAAATTTACAAGGCAATGCAGTAATTTAATTTTATCTTTAGTTTTGCTCAAACTGAATCCAAAGGCATTTCCAGTCACAAATTCAGCAAGATGAAAGCAACACAAAAAGCAAAACAGACTGCAGAGACAGTCAACATCTCACCACTTGTTTTCTTTTCACACTTCTTAACACCAAGGAAAGGGACTACACATCAGTACCCATCAATACGTATCAGAGTCAGGATTTTTTTCCCATAAGCATGTTTTTAATTTTCTGCTGGTCTGCTTCATTATCAACAGTCAACCTGTCCAACAATTCCAGGGTATAGCTGAACAATCCCCATTTTGTTCTGGTTGGATCACCCAGGATTTAATGGTTAATTTCTTCCCTTTTCCATATAATTTTTACTGCTATTTAATCTACTGATATCTGTTCCTTAGTACACAGGGATTTAATGGCAATGTGCTGCAATGTAAACATGTAGTTATCATGAACATTTCCCAACAGAAATGTGTCATGAGTCTGATGCAGCCTTTTAAGTCCCATTGCACAAAACAACTTCTTCCTTTGTAAGGAAGGAAATGATGATGAATTTGAAATGTCATTCTATGTCTATTTTTCTGCTGAGTTAACAGTTTCATAGGAAACAGGTTTTCAGATATGTTTTCCCAGGAGCCAAAAGGTATTTTATACCTCCAGGATATCTTTCCATCACAACTCAAAGTTAGAAATTTGAGCATCCTATCCTTGAACGTTATGCTTTCCTTGAACGTTATGCTTTCCATTCTAAAATTCTGAAATTATCCTTCTTGGGTACTCTCAGAGTATGGTTTCCCCTAATCATCAAATTCAGTAGTGAAAGGATAGCCATAAAAAAAATATTTCATAAAATTGCTGAAGTAGATTAACTCTCCATTAGGGATGCTGTGATTTGAAACTTACGACAATTTTACACAATTTTTCTTAAAGACAATAAGTGGTGTATAATTAATTGGAAACTTATTCAAAAATATGAGGGGTAAAAAACCCCAAACAAACAGATTGTTGTGTGAAAAAGGGACAGAAGTAAAAAACCTGAAGAATTTCTACCTCAGTTCCAGTCAAAAGCAAGTATTTTGTTCAGACAGCAAAACACTTCAACATTCTTTGTACTTTTTTGTACATTTCTGTTTGTAATGCAATTGAGACAGAAATATGTTGGGAATCAATGTGAAGTGTTACTTATCTTCTCTGATGGAAAATAGGAATTATCCTCAATTTTCACCTGTTCACTCCATCTACTTTATCTAAGAAGGTAGGTTGTGATGAATGAAGTGAGGTGCATCCGCTATTCTTTGGTTATATATATATATATTTATAGCATTGAATTCTGATGAGATACAATTTGATGCAACCACAAGATTTTGTTTTCAAATAAATATCCTCATAGCATAACAAATTAGAGGTTCCATGACTATATGGAGAGAGGGATTATTAACTTACCATCAGGTATCTTGTCTCTATCAAATGGCTTCAAATTAATCATTTCAGTCCTACGAATTCTGGAAGAATTAATAAACTCCTTCCTAAATATTTTGCTTTTTGGAAAATATAAATACTTTTAACTCTTTAGCAATGTTAAAAAATATCACTTTAGTTTTCAGTTATTTATCAGATAGCTTTGTAGCTGCTTCTTATGAAACACCATTCTCTCTTCTGAAAACAAAATTCATGCTGATTGCAGTTGCAGAGAACATAATTAGAGAACTGTCCACAAGTTCAAAATGCAACTCACATTATATTCCATTTGAAATACTATTACTTCAGTGCTGATTACAGGGCTTAGTACATGAATACAGGAATTTGAAATCTGACCACAAGTGCTCTGAGCTGATGCATTATTTTCAGCAGAGTTTGTGAAATTAAGCCATGTGGTTGGACATTAGTTACATGTATCTCTTTTAAAATCTTCTTTCTGCCATAAATAGGAGAATCTAGATAGTGCATTAGCATTTGTTTGTTATTAGAATATTTTGGTTCTGCCATTCAGCTGCTGTGACAATCCAAGAAGCTGACAGAAGTTGCAGTTAGTGTACATTACACATGGTTTATTTTGGATAGCACTAGTCAAAATAATTCATTATTATTTATGTTACTGAACTGCTAGAAAGCTCAGACCTTGGGTGATGATCCTACAATGTTAGATACAGTGAGGAGAGGGAGAGGAGAGGAGAGGAGAGGAGAGGAGAGGAGAGGAGAGGAGAGGAGAATAAATTTATTCCATTCCTGTATAAATAATAGTGTCTTAAACTGTAGAGTTAAAGCAAAGGATAATACACGTTTCAGGAAGAATCTCAGAGTATACGTTTTATGGTTTTAAAAACTTTGTATAACATTTCTTATAAAATGTAAACATGCAAAAAAAGATCTAGAAACAAAGGATTTTGCAACTTTACTCCATCTAGGATTAATAAAAATTAAAATATGAAGAAGTAACATCATGTGCAGAGAAGGCAATAACCTACTAGAAGTTACTATATTTATATATTTCTGTTTTAAATTACTTAAAATTTTTTTTTACAATTTATACTCAATGTTTTGTACTGATTGGATGTTTCTTCCTTTTCTAATCTCACTCTGTGATTCTTTTGAAATATTTAATATTTTTCACTTCATGCTACAACGCTATAACTTCAGTAGTGGAACCATTATTACTACACCTGGGGTGTCCTAACTCTCCCTCACTCATACATGAGCCTGAAGGTACTAGAACAAAGACAAAAGGCATCTAGGTTTGGTGGCCTGGCAGCATTTTTCAGGGTGTCTTTCATCACTTCTGGTTGTGCCATTATTTAGGACAGTATGATGATTAACTGTAAAAGCAGTTCCCAGGCCAGTTCTCTCTCATCTGTGATTAGCCAGCTGCTGTCCTTTCTGAGTTACTGATCATGCTCCCAGCCAACCATCCTATATTTTCACACAGTGTTTATATTCCCTGGAAGTCTATAATCATCTTCTTATCTTCCCCCTAACATCTTCCTAATGCCAAGCTGCTGTTTTCTAGCTTATCACCTTCCAATCAAACTATCCTTGCACACCATTCCATCTGCTGCCTTTCTGTTCCAAAATTTGGTATTTGAGACGGTTTGGAGGACCCTACAGCTCCTGCATTATTAAGTGAATCTCCCTCCAACTTCAGAAACATTGGCTCAGACCTCTGGCCTAGATTCAGTTCCTCTCAGAGGTTTTAAGCAGTGTTCATAAATGTGAGGGAGGTGGTTTGAAATGAGACTTGTGAAAAGAAAAATAAAGAGATGAAGAAGGAAGACCTGGTTCCAGTCTCTTTTTAAAAGTCATTGTTTAAATGTGTCAGATATTTACTGGAACAGAGATGGGGAGTTTGGAGCAGGTTTTACATGTAATTCTAGATACGAAATTGTGCTGTATTCTGTTACTTGTGTGGGTTCCAACAGTGACACTTATACTTCATTGAAATTGAACTTTGTGGGATACAGCACAGTACAGAAGGTGAGGAGAAGGCAGAGCCAATGCACTAAATGCACAAATCTCAAGTGAGCCTCCTTGCTCTTGCACTGTAATACATCATTCTGAAAAGGATTGCATGCATATAAGAACGTGCTTCAGTGTTTCACTGGCATTATTTTAGATTCTGCTGTCTTCCTAATATTGGGGGAGATTAATTTGGTAAAAGATCTGCAAACTCATATAATTCCTCTAGTGCTGAATTGTGTTGCTTCCTATTGGTGGCCAGTCACTACTGATCCACCGAGGATCAGCTTTGGGCACAGTCCTGTGTAATATCTTTCCTGATGACCGGGATGAGGGGATTGAGTCTACCACTAGGAAATTCACAGACAGCACCAAGCTGGGTGNCAGTGAGGAGTGGCTGAAGGAGCTGGGGATGTTTAGCCTGGAGAAAAGGCTCAGGAGAGACCCAATCATCTCCCTGAAATGAGGCTGTAGCCAGGCGGGGGTTGATCTCTTCTCCCAGGCAACCAGCTACAGGACAAGAGCACACAGTCTAAAGCTACACCAGTGGAGGTTTAGATTGGACTTTAGCAAGAAGTTATACATAGAAAAGGTGATTGGTCATTGGAATAGGCTGCCCAGGGAGATGGCAGAGTCACTGCCAGGTGACACTGCCCCTGGAGGTATTTAAGAAAAGACTGGATGTGGCATTCAGTGCCATGGTGTAGTTGACAAGCTGGTGTTGGACTCGATGATCTCGAAGGTTGTTTTTGAACAAGTTGATTCTGTGAGTCTTTTGGATCCAATCAGTGTCTTTATCCTCTTTATGGCCTCTAGCATATTCTGATGCCCTCTGTAATTAAAACAAGACTGAGATTTTTATTCTTGTCACTTTCTTTTTTCTTTTTTAGTAAGTCAGTATCTTCTTTCAGCTGGTCATTAAACTCTGCTTCCATTACCACTGATGGATTTTTTAAACATATATTTGCTGCTTGTTACTCTTGGGAGTAATTTCCTGTAAACCTTCGTAAAACTATCCTAATTTCTCCTTAAAAATTCCTCTTTAAAACCTTTCCATTTTAGGAATAGAAGATATCTGAAAATTATTAGGTCAGTCTAAGTTCATGCTTCCCATACTAAGATATTGGCTAGGACAGCCAACACTTCCTTACTGTTTTCCTGCTTTCTTTTTATATCTGGTAATGTCTCTTGTCACTTTCCAAGACCTTTCTCATGCACACACACACATACAAACACACACACTCCAATTACAAACACAATATTGCTAGAGAACCTATTTACTCTGTTTTCAGAACACTTAGCATAGTCTCTAGCCATGGGCTTTCATTCATCTCCAGGAATTGCAACAATCAGGTCAAAAGAATCTCAATTTTTGTGCATTTCTATTAGACTCTGTTGTAAGAGATATGAGCAGCAAGACTAGACTAACCCTTAAAGGTCCCATCAAAAATATGATTATTAAGTGATAACACTAATTACATTACCTCATTCTAAAGAATGGCATTGCTATAGTGCACTTCCAGAAATCACTGCCTTGAAAGGCTTTTTTTTCTTAAGTCTAAAAGCAAGTTTTGATTGCTAGACAGATCTGTGACATACAGATTTTTTTCAAAAAAAATAATATTCTGAAACCATTGTGAAATTCTCTATGATGCTTCTTGGCTCAAACTATACACTGACTGGTGGCAGAGACATAGCATCTTATGAAGTAGTTCTTATGGTGAAGCAGGTTCTTCTGAAAGGAGTCAGGCTTGGTTTTGCCTCTGTAAAGAAATTGGGTATGTTATATACAGATTTACCCCATTTGATTTGCATGGCTTTAGGCATCTTATGCCACCTAGCAGACAGACAAAGTGAGACTTAGAAATTCTCTATGAGTTGTAAGCCCATATGTACAGTTACATATAAAATTATATGTATATCTAAGGATTTTTTTTTCTGGAATTCTGAAAAATCTAGAGGTGATAAAACCCTGAAAATTTGAAGCACAGCTTAACCTGCATACATATCTTATGGTAACAGGATAAAGAAGCAAGGAGTGCAGAATATTTTACTAATTACAAGGTGATAAATTGTGCATGCTCACTAGAGGAAGGATGTTTCAATTTAGACACAAAAGTGATTATGCTAATCTCCTTTGTGACAATAGAACTTTCCAGACCAACACTTAATTTTTGCAACATGTTTATCTTATATGTTTATCTTATCCTGTTTCTTTGTCCTATATTACCTGTTGCCCCATAGTATGAATATGAAGCTCTAGTACAAATGTTATTGAAATAAAGTTATCTAGAGAAAACAGATATGCCTATAAGGCTACAAGCAAAGAGTGAAATTTGTTTTAAAGACTGGTAAAGATATTAAAGTTTATCTCAGGTGAACAACATTCTTGATTTTTCTTTCCCAACAAAATTGAATTTCCTCCTGAATTTAAGAGATTTTTGCCCTTACACTAAATTATAAAACACAGTATCAGTTGAATGTGTTATTTCATCCCAATGCCACACATCAAAACTGAAAGGTTTTTCTGTGACGAGATTAGGAGGCACAGTGGGAATCACTCCACTGTCATAAATCTGTTTATAAGTTGAAATATTAAAAACATATAATTGTGTCATCAGCTATATAAAATATAGTAGTTTATGTTGACTTTCTAGTCTTTGTTCAGGACCTGGGCACATGATGTCAGAGGTTGGATTTGCAAGCTTGAGAACACTTTTGGTTCAATTGTCTTCTACCAGTAGGTGTCTTGCAGTTCAAAAAGCTATACCAGGACCCTTGTGCTTTGATCACGAATACCTCAGCATAGAAATGGAACAAAAGTAGAATGTGCTTTGATTAGAATACATTCCAAGAAGAGAAATATTTTAAAAGCTCAAATTCTGCAAGTGTAATTTTGTCATAAGTTCTCGTATGGAAAACTAATCAAAAGAATCTTGGAACACAGCATGCTTTCATGCTGGTCCCAAGGAGAAGGGATCAAATTAGTTACAAAGACTTACTAGGCAATGGAATGCCTGCACAGCATAGTGGAACACTACAAAGAGATAGCAAACAGTCCTTAAGTGAGCCAGCTCAGGTCTTGGATATGTACTCTTCACCAATGCAAAAGTACTGGACTTTATGGAGCAGTGGTGATCCAGACATGAGTTGATTCCAGAAGTTAAGACTTCTCAGGTGCAAGGGAAGATGTTGCTGTGCTTGGAACTGGTTGGGAACCCAGTGAAACATTCTTCTGATTGAAATGTGTTTAATTTAAAGTGAACATTTTTAATATGTGAACATTTTAGTTTTGTAAAAGAGAAAATTATGTCAGAAAAGCTAATTTTTTTTTTTTTTTGCTGATGTGGACTACTGCAAATGCATGAACTCTACCATTAAGGTGCTTACATCTACTGATCATTCAGTCTACTGAATAATCAGTCAAACATCTCTGTCTACTTCTGCATATAATATAACTGGCTGATATATATGTTGCCCTGCAGTAAATTGCTATATCTGACTATATGCAGAGAAATGCTCTTCCCTTAGGATGAGGAAAGGCAGTAGATGTCTATCTAGACTTCAGTAAAGCATTTGCCACTGTCTCCCACAGCATTCTCCTGAGGAAATTGGATGCTCATGGCTTGGATGGAAGAAGTACTCTTCACTGGATGAAAGTGGCAGTGAATGAAGAGAGTGAAGAGAGTGGCAGTGAATGAAACTAAAAAAGTTGGTGGCTGGTCACCAGTGACATTCCCCAGGGTTCAGGATTGGGCTGGTTCTATTGAATATCTGTAATGATGATCTACAGGAGGAGTTTGAGTACATCCTCAGTAAGTTTATAGACAACACCATGTTAGGAGGCAGTGCTGATCTGCTGGAGGGTAGGAAGGCTCTACAAAGAGCCCTGGACAGCTTGGATCATTGGGCTGGGGACAACTGTATGAGGTTCGCCAAAGCTAAGTGCCAAGTCCTGCACTTGGGTCACACCAACCCCAGGCACTGCTATGGGCTTGGGTATGAGTTACTTGAGAGATGCTCAGCAGAAAGGCATTTGAGGGTGCTGGTTGCCAGCCAGCTGAACATGAGCCAGTGCCATCTCCAGGTAGACAAGAAGGCCAATGACCACCTGTCCTGTATCAGGAATGCTGTGGCCAGCAGGACCAGGGAAGTGATTGTCCCCCTGTACTCGACCCTAGTGAGGCCACAACTCAAATCCCAGGGTTCAGTCTTGGGCCACTCACTTCAGAAAAACACTGACGGGCTGAAGTATTTCCAGAGAAGGACAGCAAAGCTGGTGAAGATCTGGAGCACAAATGTGAGGAATGGCTGGGATTTAGCCAGGGGAAGAACTTACCTCTCTCTACAACTGCCTGAAAGGAGGTTGTAGCCTGGTGGGGGTCCATCTCTTCTGCCATGTCTCAAGTGAAAGGATGAAAATAAATGCCCTTAAGTTACCAGAGGTCCAGATTGGATATTAGCAAAAAATTTTTTCACTGAAAAAAATTTAGGCATTTGCATAAGTTTCAGAGGTAGGTGGGGCAGTCGCTGCCTCTGCAAGTGTTCAGGAGGTGATCTGGTCATGCTTGATCAAGCATTAAAGACCAGTATCATTGTGTAAATGCCTCCTTTAAAAAGCTTGATGTAGATTATGCAGAGCCTCCAGCTTATATGGAGAACTAATATATGTTTCTGTATATTGTAATATATGCTTAGACAGGCATATTAATTTTTGGGACACCAAATAAACCAGTTCCTGTTTGTATAGACTGCAACTAAATAGTTTTCCTACCTGCGTCATCACCATTCTAACTTTCTTCCCAGAATTTATTTGTGAAACAATTCAAAAGGAGTTAAAGAAAGCGTATTTAACTTCCATTGCTCTTGGGAACTATGGATTCTGTTTTGATCTGTACTATGTTTGAGTTCAAGGATACAATACAGAGATATGCAGAATGCTAAAACAAGACCTGTGGTTTTGCAATTTTCTGGACAAGTCAAGCTTAAAAAAATGACAATAAAAGGAAACACCGACATTTTTCTGATAATGTCCTAGCCTATGGTGATTTGAAGTTCATGGTTTCTTTTACCAAGATGTAGTAGTTTGGGTTTAACAACCTGCTATTGGTTTATATTTCGTAAGTTTTGCCTTATCAGTTTTTGGACCTAAATAAAATCTTCAGTTGTAGAATTTCATACGAAGTATTTGTCTTGAAGCTGGATGACAATTTTTAAGAATGGCTTGGCTTTTGTATTCATAATTGTTTATCTATATAAAAATACGTACTTGTGTTTATTCAGGATGGTCTCTTCCCTCCACTACAGGTTGCTTTAATTATAACCTGTCTATTAATGTAGAGAATCATTTTATAAGTCTCCCTGATCCCACATTTCCTCTCTGGACCCTTCACTTCGTGCACAGAGAACAGAGGAATAGTACTCTATAACTACACAAAGTATCTTTAGTACTTCCTCAGTCATATTAGTGACATTCTCTCAACAGCCCACAATCTCCACAGAAAATCTGCTAATAAAAACTTTATCACTGCTGAGAACCATGGTACTTTTTTCCCCTTAGTCTATTCATTCAAAGAAAATAGTTGGTTGCCATATACAGAATGCTAATAAATCCCATCTTGTTGCACAACAGTCTACTCTTGTTCTGGAAAATGTTTCTTACTACTCTTGAAGGCATTATCACCAGTTGTTTGTAGAGAGCAAATGATGCATTAAGATGTTGCCAGAAACGATTGTAAGGAAAGCAGGACTTCTTCAATTTCCTAGATCAGCAGCAAAAGTAAATAAGAAACTACAGACTTGTGTTGCTAAAAACACCATCTTCTGAAAATGTGGAAACTCAGAACTAGGAACATTAATTGCTATAAACTTCCCATGAAATATGTGATAGAAAACAGTATGCTCTTTCTTCTTTCTTTATATCTCATTTAAATCTACCCTCCTTCAGTTTAAACTATGGCCTCTTGTGCTTTTGCTACACGCCTTGGTAAAAAGTCTTTCTCCATCTTTTTTCTAAGCCCCTTTTATGCAGTGAAAGGCCACAACAACATTTCCCCAGAGCCTTCTCTTCTCCAGGCTGAACAACCTCCACCCTCTCATCCTCTCTTAATAGGAGAAGTGCTCCTCTGACCTGGTTTTAACAGGGCTGTGTCTTTCTATGTTGGAGGCCCCACAGCTGGAGGCTGCTCTCCAGGCAGCTCTCAAAAGAGAGCAGCAGAGGGACAGAATCACCTCCATTGTTCCTTCTTTGCAGCCCAGTATACTGTTGTCTTTCTGGACTGCAAACACATTGCTAGCTCATGTCCAGTGTTTTGTCCACCAGTATTCCCAAGTCTTTCTCTGCAAGGCTTCTCTCAATCATTTCATGTCCCAGGCTGTAATAATATTGGGGAT
>VYZP01073436.1:33263-85705 GCA_013400635.1 Hypocryptadius cinnamomeus | reverse complement strand
AAAAAAAAAAAAAAAAAAAAAAAAAAAAAAAAAGATTCACAGCCTTTGCAAAAGGAACTAAAAATTGAGTCATATTTGGGGCCTTTTCTTAGCTGCTGTGATCCTCATAGAAATAGTGGATTTCAGAGTTTGCTCTCTGTATTATTTAGGCTATAGAGAGGGAATTTATAAGCAAATGCAGGAGTTTCCCACCAGCAGTGGAGTGTGTGGGAAATATCAGCAGTAGTCCAGAGTGTCAGCACATTTCCTTCTCCTTAGCTTTATTTAGTCTTTACCACTAATTGCCATTCATTTTTGGCTGCTAATGTTAATTTTTGCTATTTTTTCCCCCTCTAATCTGCTAATTCCCTAAGAGATTGTTTTGTGTATTTGGATCAGTAGTTTACATACTTTATCTAGAAACTCATGGTGCTCTTTTCTTATCCTAAACAGCTAGTGAAACAAAATGGGAACTGGAGCAGGCACTTCCCCAAAAAACAGGTTCCACTGATATTCTGCTTTGCTAGTGGGTAAATCACAACGAGCTGGCAAACTACAAGTCTTGAGTTTTTATTCTTATTTATTGTATGACCCTGCAAAGTTCATACAACACATCCACAGAAGGAGCTAATTAATGGGGTGTCAGAAGGTCTGAGCAGTGCATTTTATAGCCCCTTTAACCCTTGTGGGAAGCTGTTGTTCAAGGCAATTTTGGCTGCTGGCTGACATTTCTTTTATGCAGGACAATGGTGACATTTTTTCCAGGGATTTTCCAATTATGGCTATTGGAGGTTAAGTATTCCTGGATGAATACAGTTTAATGTTATTAATCACAAAGGACAGTATAAAAAAAGGTAGCTTTTTTCAGCACTGTGTAAAACATGATCCTGCACACTGTCTATGGGGAATTGGTAGGGTTTTTTAGAACAAGAAAACTGAATGCTATGAATCATGTGGGAGTTTGGTTGCAACACCCAGCTAATATTTCATTTTATCTGATAGTTCCTGATTAAGTTTATCTTTTAGATACCTTCATCACCTGTGGATATTCAGTCTTTCCCCTCTCTGTTTAAAATGAAATGCAGAATACCAAACACAGCCAAAACCATTTTTCCCTGTGCAAAATGCTCAGCTCCAAATGGATCAAAGAAAAATGTTGTGCATGAAAGCAGGTGTCAGCAAACAGTTAAAAGATAAAAACAACAAAAAAAAAATCCAAGCAAAAGCCACCCCCAAAACAGCAGCATGCACACAAGCTCTCTGAGTGCACTTATATAAATAAACTGCACATCCTGTGGGAAGTAAATCACCCAAATCAATATTCGAGAGACATTTTCGAGAAATTCCTTTTGGAAAGCCAAAATTTTGACTGAACTTTTAGGAACTTGACTTTTTTGTGCTGCTGGGACAAACAGTGCAGCTCTTTGTTTGGTGCATGCTGAGGGAGAGATGCACAGATGCTCTTTCCTGGAGGATTTTCTATCTGTCAACCTTGTTATTTAACAGCAGTGATAAATAAATGATAACATTTTGCACTTCTTCAGTCACTTCAATCTAAAGAGCACCAAATGTGCTCAAAGAGAATCTTCTAGAAACTGGGTAAAATTGCAAACCTCTTAAATCATCCCAAACCCAAACCCAAGGAAAAGCGGTGTCAGAAATGTGGCCTTAGTGATGGAATTACTGACTGAGCAGATAGAAACAAAAAGGAAACACTGCTTTATCTTGAAGTCTATTTCTCATATTTATTATGGGATAAAGCTCCAGAAGGAGGAGGAAGGCTTTGCAGTTCAGTAGGATTTCTATCAGCTTGGGAAATGGCCACACTTTTCAGCCCTGAAGGTTAATGTAGAAGTGGATCTTCCAATGAAAATGAGAAATTAGTCTGTAAAATGCTTGGGACAGAACTGATATTTTTGTATGTTGGTCAGCTGTATCACAGCAATTTGTTCCATTTGAGCTGTCCCTGTATCACCACATGAGAATAAATAACAAGAATAAGCAAGGAGAACAGTGAGTGCTCTGCTTGCGATATTTAGTGTTGGGGGAAAAAAAACCCCAAACAATTCTAAAAAGGCCCTGCACTCAAAGGGACCTTGTAAGAAACCACTCCAAGAGCTGCAGAGGGCTGCAGCTCCTCTCTGCCATCAGCTGTGACCCTTCTCCCAGCCATTCTCCTTGCCCTTTAGGTTTCCACGAGCATTCGTGTGCCTATCTGTCCCTTATTACAGGAGATTTTAGGGAGGGACTGTAAGTGTTGGAATGTGGGTATTTAGTGTGTGTGACTGTATTTTGGCAAGCCCTTTGCAGTATTTATACCAGAATTATTCACAGAGCTCCTTGATCTGGATTCTCAGTTTTCTTTGTGAGAACAGTGGAACTGGAAAGGCAGTGAGAGGCTCAGGTTTTCCTTTTTATTGCCTCAATTTCTACACAGTGCAGTTGGGGAAAAGATAGGTGAGTCCTTGGTGTAGCTTTGGTTTTAATACTCCTTTTGGTTATGGAGTGGCTCACTATTTATGAGTATATGGTTTTCAGTTCTCATTTCTTTATCTTCAAAGCCTGGTTCATGTTGATGTTACCTGTGTAAAAAATTGAAACAGCGGATGTGCACTGAAAATCTCACCAAGTTCTCTCACTATAGCAGCCTTGATTAAAATGAAAATAAATATACAGGCAAAAAAATGTGACCTGAGATTTTGCATTATTCAAAGGAATCCTTTTATTTTTTTTCAAATGAGGCTTTAATAGGATTATATATGTATGTTTTATTATATTGAAACTGGCATACCATTCAAACCTAAAAACCCCTTTTCATAGTTGTACTTAATGATTCCTACTTCTTTGAAGCTTAACATATTTTCACCATATGGCAAGCATTTCATTTTTCCTATTTTTCTAGTGGAGATTAAATTAAAATGGTTATTTGGTTTAGCAAAACCCTTCAACCTGTATGTGCTGCAGGTCAAGGATTCTGTAGGCTTATTCCTCACTGCCATCCCATACTTTTCTCAACAATTTGTTCCAAAACCTGATGAAGTCAACCAAGACATTCCCACTTACACCAGAATTCCATGCTAAAATTAGGAAGCAGTATTTCTTTTTATGCACTGAAGTGTCCTGAATTGAGTAACCCTGTCAAGACTACAACATAAACTTTGATGTTTGTAGGTTCCACATTCAGGCCTGAAAAAAACCCAAAAATTGCTACAGGCAAAGAACCATGCAGCTGGGAGAGAGGAGATTTGGATTCCATCCTTGGATAAATATTTGTGTAAGAAAATTTAACCCAGCTCCCTAAAAATCATGTTTTGTAGTGCAGTGTCACAGGATCACAGAATGGCCTGAGGTGGAAGGGATTAAGGAACCTTCCACTGTCCCAGGCTGCTCCAAGCTCCATCCATCCTGTCCTTGGGTACTGACAGGGATCCAGGGGCATCCACAGCTGCTCTGGGCACCCTGTGCCAGGGCCTGCCCACCCTCACAGGGAGGAATTTCTTCCCAATATCTAATTTAAACCTGGTAGTGTGAAGCCATTTTAAAGAAATATTTTTTTTTAGATTTTTTTTTTTTCAATTATAATAAGTATTTCTGTTGTTACAGTATGAAAGCCTCGATTGCACTTGACGCAGTGAAATTGAGTTTCCCTTTAATGCCGTGGGAGTTTCAGCACAGACTGGCCAGCATTTCTTGACATCCTACCTTCCTGAATACAAAATGCAGCTGTGAATCCATCTGTTGCTTTGTTTTGTTTTGATTTGTTTCCCATTTTGTGTTGCTTGGTTTGGCTGTCAGGCAGAGGGGGAGCTCGGGGTAGGAAGTTGTAGCTGTATCTGTCATCTCACCTGAAGCAGTTCTGGAGGTTTCTATAAACTGTGTATTCTTTGGCTCCTCCACAAAAATGTGAGAATATTCAGATAGAGCTGTAACTGATTCTACATCCGCTTCTTGGAAAAAAAAGATTTAATGTAAAGATAAATCAAGAGTACAAAAGACCTTTCTTCACTTTCATTTATTCATTGCATATTCAGTTTGCTTTTTATCACTCTTTGAGCAAAAAACACACTACACACAACTACATCTCTGTAAGAATGAACCCTTCCATTTCAGTTGTGCTATCTGTGCAGAATTCCAGCCATTTGCTTGGGACATGGAGAAGTAATCAGTGTTAAAATGTAAAATGATACAATTACTCCTCTTTTTAAAAATCATAACATCCAAGCAAACAAAAAACCCAAACACAGTTGTTTTTCTCCCAGGAAATCACATACTTTCAATCTATGTATTTTAATTTCTATGGTTCTTTTTTTTAAAATATTTATTTTCTCTTTCCTTCTGTCTAATATGATAAGTTATTTCTCATTAAAATGCAGTTTTCATTCTTCCTTGGGCTATTAGATGGCACTGACTCGAACAAAGGAATCTTCACATAAGTCATTCTACTTCCAGCCTTTCATTTTCCTAGCAAAATCCTAAGGCTACGGTTGTAAGAGCATGAATTTTTGTCTTGAAAGACACAAATTGTCTTTAATTCTATTAATGTTAATCACATTTTATGGCACTCTGGACCTTATGGGATGAAACTCCTCACTGTACTTAAATAATGATATTACTGCTCACTCTTCTTTTCCCCTCCCCACATTTTACCACCTGATCTCTGGTGGTGCTGCTTGCAGGGTCCTGTGCTCATGGGTTGCGTGTATTTTCCTTTTAAAATGTTCTTTTCCTTTTCCAGGTGCAGTTGGCTGGGTGCCTGTGTGCAGTACATGCAGTTTGTTTTTCCAGCAGCCACCACTGCTGTGGGAGCTGAGCTGAGCTGAGCTGAGCTGAGCTGAGCTGAGCTGGGCTGAGCTGGAGGGCCAATTTATAGCAGTTTCAACTGGAAACACCAGTGCCAAACACTGACTATTTTGTTTTCATGTTTTACCTTTGTATTGCTCAGTCAAAACAAGTTAATTTTAAATGGAATGTTTTCATTCTAAGGGGGGGAAAAAAACAGAACAAAAGAAAACAGAGCAGCCATTTGTGATGTGTTATTTTTAGTTTTACCACTCCAAAACGACTGATAGGATTCTGATTTCTGTTGTCTATAAAAATTTTAGGTTTGGACCTTGCAGTCTTGTTTATTGTCGCATAAACTTTTGTATTACTTTTTAAACCTCTCCAGTCAAGGATTTACTCCTGGATGAGCACTCACAGTCACCCCATGATACAGCACAGCAGAGGCCAATGCAGACAAATCCACATTTCTTGAAGCATAAAATCCCTGACAACAGCATGGAAAAGGCTTCTGTTGGACAGAAAACCTCTTAGATTTTGTCCCACTAGGTTTTGTTTTTTCTCACTGTTTTTTGGGTTTTTTTTTGCCCTCATTGTCTTATTATTTTTCTTAGCCTATGCAGCATGGAAAGAGGGTTGAGCCTTGCCTTCAAGAATTCACCAGGTTGAACAGCACCTTGCACAGCCTGTGAAGGGAATGACATAATTTTAAATTTATGAGTGCCATCCATATTCTCTCAAGCTTCACAGCAACTGTTTCTGCTTTTCCTGCTCCCCCAAGAAGTGTGTGTGTGAGGGGAGGAGGGACAGAAACTGCTCCTGAATTGCTGGCCCAAAGAAATGCCATTCTGCAGATGTGGTCAGTGTCAAAAATTACATTTATTTTATACTCTTCAAATTTGTTCTCTCAGGATGTGGCTAGACCGGATAGTTTAGTGCAGAGGTACTTGAGGGAGCTAATTTTTCACCAACCTGTACATTAAAAATAATTTTAACAAATACACACAATAAACTTATCCATGCAGCTTTCCTTGAGTAATTGGTCCAGGTACACTTATTTGTAAGACTATACAGGCATTTTTATAAATCAGAGAAATCCCCAAGACACAGAGAGTAATAACAGGAAAATAAAAACTGTGTAATTCTGCTTATGTTGTCTCATTCCAGGTTTGCCAGCCTGATTATATTCCAGGGGGATGAATACCACAGGTGAGTCCTGTAACAGCAGGACTTTGTGTCAATTCAATGTCTTTCAATGAGGCAGCTACAGAATCCTTTGGTTTTCTGTTAGAACAATGTGAAACTCATAGACTGGTTTGATTTCACTATGAACACAGGTGAGACTTGTCAATTTTGTCTCAATTTTGCCTTGAAAGCTGTTGGGTTTTTTTTGTTTGGGTTTTTTTTTTTAATTTCCTAAGCCAAGTAATGATATAGTAGAAATATATAAAATATTTGTCTGTCTGTCAATATTAAATCTTGAGCCTTGGCCTTTGCAAACTGAACTGTGAGTTTGTGGTTTGGTGCATTTGGAAACCTGAGGCCATACTAAGAAAAACTGAGCAAACAAAATCTGAGATTTTTGGCATTGCTGGGAAGTCATCAGATCCTTCTTCTCATCTCCTACATGAGGAAAGAAGGAGAGCTGGTAAAACAAAATCTCTGTAAAGTTTTGTGTTTTCCTGCTTGGATAGAACAGAGGGGATATGAACTTGTATTTTCCTATATATAAGTTAAAGCAGTCTTTTAAAATATGCTTACACAAAAATAATCTTACAATAAGTTAAGTCCTCAAATAATTCATACCTCCCGACAGCCAACATGAATTCAGAAAAGAGAGAAAAGGGAGAACAAAAAGGGGGAAACTGAGTTGGAAGGTCTTGAAGGGAAAGGAAACAACTGTGAGGAACTAAGAGTAGAGAAAAAGTTTGAAAAATAAGGGGTGCTGAGATAAAGATCTCCCTAATGTTCACATCCAGGGTATGTGGCTGAATCCCAAGACTCTGCTAGCCAAGAAAAGTGCTGGATGCACAGAAATCCCTGCACCTTCCCATGGCAGAGAGCTTAGTTTGGGTCTGTCATTACTGCCTGTGAAGTAAACACGACCATAAAAAGAGAAAAGTTCATTTTATTCTGCTTCATTTCTTTTATTTCATTTCGATTCTCGTATTTCCAACCGAAGTAGTTTTATTCTTTTCACATTTCTTCCCATGCCAGTGGCCTTGCTTCCAACCTTTTGACTTTGGCAAGAAGCAGCCTAAGTCAATAAAAGAGAACTCCAAGTGTCGTGCACAATAAAGACTTGGGTACAGTTTTCCAAATGACTGTAAAGAAAAATTTACTGAAAAGCAGGCAAAGAACTCATATCTAGAAATCAAATCTGTGCTTGTAAAAGTCAGAGGTTAAATTCTTTTATTAAAACAGCTCTTACATGCATCTTTCAGGCATGCCCTATCCTTGCTTAAATATTTGAGGGGAGGGAAATCACTGGGATAGGCAAGAACATTTCCATAGATGTGTGTTAGAAATCTACAGTACAAAATTAAATTACTTCCCTCTTCTAAATGACACTTCTGTTTTTTACTTATCAAGTATTATGGGCTCTAATACAACTTTTGAAAGGCAAAAGGAAAAGTAAAATAACAGGAACAAAAGAAACATCCCAGTGTGTATTTATTTTACTTTGTAATTCATGTCAGTCCAATTGTGCTGCAGGGTATTTAGTTTATGCAATGCTGAAGTTTGAAAACTACACCCAGAATTACTTTTGGATCCTATTCTGAAGATATGTAATGCAGGAATGATTGATTTATTTGCATGTTCTGCAGTTTTGTATTTTGCTCAGTTTGTGCCTAAATTCTGATGCAGGAAGGCTTTAAAAATCATATTCATAACAAAGGAAAAGGAACACCTTTATCTAACTGCCATTTTCTAACGTGAAGACTAAATTTTAAAAGTAGGCATTGACTTTTAGATAATCAAAACAGAAGTCCCTCTCTTGACTTCCACAAGTTGAAGGGAAAGATTTGGAGCTGCTTTCCTAATTGCCCAAAGCAGATCCATAAAATGGCTGCTGCTCCCAGGCAATGGCTGCTTTCACAATCCCATTAATTTTACTGTGTGAAGTACTGGTCTCCAGAGAGATGGAGTTCATTGCTTCATATTTTGTGGCCTCCTTAATGGATATGCTTAATTACACAGCTTCTGGTGTGAAAGAATGGTGTATGAGGATGTTCACGTATGGTTTCCCTTTGCTGGGATTTGGGAACAACCTCCACCACCTCTCCCAGAAACACAGTGAACTTTGGCCATATTGCAAAGTTGGGAACTTGCTGAATGCCTGGCCACAGGAGGTTTTTCCTGTTGTGCCTCAGTGCAATGAATATTCTGATTTTTGTGGCCTTCAGTGCCGTGCCAGGGCTCATTCTGTGGGTTGCCAATGGCACTCGTGCTCTTGACTCCCTTTGGAGATTTTCAGCATGGAAAATATTTCCCCAGAGCTGCCCAAGCCTTTTATCCACTTGCCTTTTATCTCCTGCTCATCCTGTGGAATAAACACCAAAATCACCCACTCTTGGGTGGTTTGTTTCCCTCCCAGGAACCCTGGTGTTGTCACAGTTGGATTACAGCAGTCCAGGGGAATTGGTGCCATCAGGAGGGACTGGGGGCTGAAAGCTCTGCACCCACTGCTCTTGCTGTCAATGGGCAACAGGGAAGAGCTCTGCCAGGACTTTTGGGGCAGAAGTGGGAAAAGGAGGGTTTCTGCAGAGCCACAGCCTGGATGCAAGGAGGAGAAGAGCTGCAGAAGGAGCTGCAGGAGCCCTGGGGCTGCAGCTTCCCATGCATGACTGCAGCCCATGGCAAGAAGCAGTTCTGGAGGGCACAGGCTCCTCCAGAGCTCCCAGTCCATGCAAAGTCCTGTGAAAGGTCCCTCACCCTTCAGTGGAGCCCTGGCTCCAGGTCCCCTGGGAGTCAGGCTGGGACCTGCCTGATGGCCACCAGACCTGCCAGCCACACAAACCAAACCTTGCTTGCAGACTGTCAAACCATGTCCCTGTTTCTTTGTTTTAGGCAACTTGCTGCCTGTGCCACCTGTCACCCAGACAAGGGCACATTCTTGGGACACCCAGCCCCACTGCTTCAGGGAACAGAAGCTTATCCATGCATTTTGTGGAATACAAAACAAACAATTCAAAAACTCCTCAAAAACATAGACTGGCTTTTTTCCTCCTTTCCCAAGCTTCCCTTTTGAGTTAATTCACAACCAAGTGGGATCTACCCTTCATCACTAACAGGGCTCATTTTGCTCCTCTGAGGTTGAACATCCCCACAGACTGACAGGCTCATTGCTGCTGTTTTAATTTCCTGGTAAGACAAAGATGTTTCCCTAATATAATTTCTCTAAATCAGATTTGATCTCACTAAAATACATAACTTTACTAGGTGGATAACTCAGGACACATGTCTAAAATGCAGCTGAATTAGGAGGAGTTACATCAAGGATTCTTCTTTCATAGGCAAGAAGAGAAATACCACAGAAGGGGACAAAGAAAATCATAAGAAAGCACTAGCTCTGGTCATGAATTTATTTCCTTAATGAACATGCCCCAGATTTTGTGCTCATTTTTTCCAGTTTGAAAATTTGTTGCTTCCCACCTGCATAAATGTAGGTTATCTGATATGGAAACTTAAGAGCTAATTCATACTCCCATACTCCCATCATTTTTTTGCTGTAAAATAAGGTTTATGAAACCCCCTAAGTGGTGAGGGGGAAACCTACATATGGCTATTAACTTTCATCTCCTACAATCCAAAGAAAGGAAAAATACATAGAGTGGGATCTGACCCAAGAAAAAAATGCTTTTCTTTCTGAACTACCAAAATGCATCCTTTAAACCCATACTCTCAAGTTAGTCCATCCATATGGTGGAGGGTCCTGCAGCTCTTATCAATGGCAAAATATTCTATTTATCTTTCCAATATTTGTCTTTTAAACTACTCTGGAAGATTTGTGCATGAAACAGATCTCCATAAAAATTGCATCTTTGAAATCAGAGCTTCAATTTGACCATAGTACTGATATAAAAAAAAATCATCACTGAAGAGGTGCTTTTTTGATACATTAAAAACAAAACCATAGCTGAGAAACACTACTGAGCCTCAACCAGAGACAGAAAAAATATGGAATCTAGCTCTGCTTGCATCTCACTGATTTTGTACTGATCTCTCCAGTGGCAGAATGATGGATTTGATTTGGTTTTGACTCATGCCATTTTAGCTCCAGGAATAACAAAACAAAAAACTTCTATGTTTTAGATTGGCTTTGTTATGCTACCAGCACTGTTTCCCTTCTGGCCAAAGAAGTGTCAGTATTAAAAATAATTACAAGTGTAAAAGAAACTCCATAACCTAAATTAGTGGATGCACTATGTTATCTTCAGAAAGAGCTGGGTGTGTTATGTACTGTGCTCAAGGCTAACTAAATTCCTTAGCTTTAGATACTTTGGCATTAATTACCTGTAATTATTTTTGTCCTTTCATTGAGATTTATGTTGGTCTGAATCATCACCAAAAACCTAATTAAATCAGCTATTTCCTTTTCTTTTAGTCCTGTTCAATGATGAGTTTATTCTCATTTTGTTCTTATTTGGACATTAATCTTTTCAGTGCTTGTGAAAATCTCTGGAGAAGAGGGATTCATGTGAAACACAGGGAGGAGAATGAGGGCACCTCAGTGATGTCTGAGAGATTTTATGCACTCAGGTGACAAGATTTTCTAAAATATTTACAATATTTACAAAAGTGATGCCTATTGTCAGTCCAGAGTTATCTGCCACAGTTGTAAAGGGAATTTTGACTTCACAACAAAAGATTCTCTCTTCCTTTCTGTGATTTTTCCCCCCATGCCTGTATGTATACATATAAAAACACATTTTAAATTCATTCCTGTGCTTCACTTTCACAAAGAAGACTTGCTGTCTGTCAGTTCCTGTTGTAGCTCTGTCTTCAAAGCTCCAGAGTATTTATTCACTTCCTCTGCCAATGAATATGTAGGAACTCCATCAAAACCCAAGGAGTCACACCTGTGTAAAACTGGTTCCAACATTGCACCTATTGTGTTTAGAAGTCAAATGTACACATTTTCAGAATCCCAAGGAAGAGAAATATTTGCTTTGAATGGATGCAAGAGAGGTCATGGCAATGTCTGTGAGATCCTGAGTTTTTCACTGCACTTTTTAACTCCTCTGAAATAATCCATGAAAATCAGGATGTCACAAGAACTCTTTTAGCCACCAACAGGGAAAAAGACTTTGTAAAACAAGAGCCAAGTGTGATGTCTGGAATCCACAATTTAGTCTTATTAAAAAGGACAGGAGGGGCACAGGTGGACAGAAAATGGTAATGCCTTCAAGTGGGAGAGTGGGAATCGTTTCCTAAATTAAAGTCTTCCTCATAATCATGAAATGCTATAGTAATTTTTAAGGCAGTCTCCTCAAACTTACTAATTTGCACTTAAATTGAGGCATCCCTTGCACCAGAACTGGGTAGTGTCTGCAAATTACAGATCCTTACAGCTCTGATGCCTTCCTGTGCCTCATTCCCACAAAAATGCCATGTGCTTTCANGCACAGGTGGACAGAAAATGGTAATGCCTTCAGGTGGGAGAGTGGGAATCGTCTCCTAAATTAAAGTCTTCCTCATAATAATGAAATGCAATGTAAAAAATGTAATTTTTAAGGCACTCTCCTCAAACTTACTAATTTGAACTTAAATTGAGGCATCCCTTGCACCAGAATTGGGTGGTGTCTGCAAATCACAGATCCTTATAGCTCTGGTGCCTTCCTGTGCCTTATTCCCACAAAAATGCCATGTGCTTTCCCATCCTGTTCCATGCATATGCAAAATCTGCTTTAATTCCAATCAGCCTCTCAGCAAATGCCATTTTAGTCCTGAATTCTGCCCAAAGGAATGAGGGGATGTGCTCTGCAGAGCTGTGTGCAGGCAGGGCTAGAGACAAACCCTGCAGTGCCACTGCAGCATCACCAGGCACGGGGAATCCAGCAGGAACATGCATGGAATGGATATATCATGTTTTTCATCCACACAGAGGAGAAAAAGTGGGTTATTTAACAGAAAGAAAACAACCCCACAAAGCAGTTTTGTGGAAGAAAGCAGGTAGTTTCCAATTTAAAAGCATTTGCAATTCTGGTAGCTGTCTTACATATGTAGGTGGGGAAGCATAAAATATTTACTGGATTTTTCTGATCATTTCCCCTGCTAATATCTAAGGAAAAGCAAAGTGAATTTTAGCATCTCATGCTGCATCTTTTAAAAGCTCTTCACAGATGTATTCCTTAACAGTATGAAAGCACTTTCTTAATTCTCTTAGTTGCTTGGAATTGTTGTCTGTGGAAGTAATTGGTGAGTAAATTGTTTTAGCTGGAAATCAATGTCATGCAGCCAAACCAACAGATTGTAAGGGCAAATAACAAAATTCAATTCAAACAAGCAGGAATAAGATATCTTATGCTGCTCATGTATTTTTGATTAAAAGAAACTACCTGATGGTGCATGGGAAGGGAGTGTGGGTTTACAGAGGATGATAGGAAAATATCTGTTCTAGCCCCTATCTGTTCTAGCCCCAACCCTCCATCTACTCTAAAGTCTGAACTTTTCCAAATTTCCAGTCCTGTTTGTGTGTCTCATGGTACAAAGGGATGGAGTGAGCAGTGAACACTCACAAGGACAAGAGTGTCTGTTTTATCAGAACTGCCCTTCAAAATTCCCTGTTTCCTTTTAAGAGAACCCCAAAACATGCATTAGAGTTGTTTCCCTTTTTGGTGGTGGTTAACAGTGCACTTCACATTAAACACAAAGGGAAGAGATCTCTGCGTTGGGAGCTGAAACCTGAACTGATGGAAATCAATATTCAGCAGATCAACATCTGTTTGCACCAGCTGAGAATTGGGAGCAGTGCTGTAAACTGAATAGTGCATGCTGAAAATTAAATGAGTTTCTGCTCATACTGGGGCTGGGCAGAACACAAGGATGGGTTTCCACTGCTAACTCTGACTGCTGCATTTGTCCTTCTCACCAGATCTGATTGACTGAGACAGTGGGGTGAGCTCAGCCCCCTTGTACAGCCCTGTAACACAATTTCTTGTGTAATTGCCAATGTATAATCTTATGGGTAATTATAGTTTAAGAGCATTTTACTTAAGGAAACCATAATTAGTGCTGTGATGTTTAAATAAGGTTTGAAGGCTTTATTCACAGCTAGTAGCTGATGATCAGTACAACCTCCAGAAGTCACTGGGATTTGAAGCATTTTCCTGGTCCATGTCCAAACAAGAGAGAAAAAAAAAAAAGACAATATAATTCAAGCTTTGACACTGATGGGGGAAGGAGGGGAGGGAGGGAATTGCAAATTCACCTTAGGAAAGTGTCCTGTTGTTGGATTGCCAAGAGGACAAAAAAAAAAAGCTGATTAATGTCCAGTTAGGGCTTGCTTTAATTGGCTCAGACCCTGGCCTGCAGGAAGACCATCTTCCCAAACCAGGTGTGTGCATCTGCAGTTTTATCACTCATTAGAGACATTCCCTTTCCCAGCCTACTTCCTACCTTTTAAAAAGTGGATATATATTATCTTAGACTGCATCATTATCTAAAGATCAAGAAACCTCCTTTCCAATGACACATTACATGTGATTCATTACACCAAGTTTCAATTAGTTTAATGTTAAACTAAGCCTGTCTCAGCCTATGCCAATCTCTCAGCTGCTTTCTATGACAGAAAAAAGGGCAAAGGCACTTCCAGAGAGCCATTTCCTGCATTTATCTTAGAACCAAGTGACTGCCACCATCAGGTCATCTTGGAGGCCTACCTATTACATAGCAAAAATAAGGCTTTAGTCCAAAAGTAGTTTTGGTGAAGACAAGTGGAAATATTAGGAGGAAATTATAAAAAAGAGAGTTGAGGGGCAGGGCAAAGCAGGAAGCCTCCTAAACACAGCTCCAAAGCACAGAGGATGGTTGGGGTGAGATTTCTTTTACCCAGACAACCTCTCAAGAACTAAGATTTTCTCTCCCTCTATTAGATGGATATTTGTGCTTTGGGTCCATATTAACAACGCAACCAACTGCTTCTCCAGGTGAAGTTATTGAAAAAAGTTACTTTACCTTCCTTCCTACATGCCAACACATGAGTTGAAGGATTTAGGCTTTGTTTTTCCTGCCACAACTGAAGACATCACTAAAGGAAGCCAGTCATTTTTTCTGCCTCAGCATTCAGCAAACAAAGCAAACTGAACCTGGGTCTTGGGTGGATGAAAAGTTCCCATCAAAAAAGACATTCACAGAGGTATAGGAGCGGGTCAGGGATTTATTGATTTTATCATCCTGTTCCTGCAGAAGCACAGCAGCTGCTTCAGAGGAAAGGACAGGAAGCCTTACAGAAGGCAATTATGGAATAACTTGCTGACAGGAAAGAATTCTTACTAGCCCCCATTAATTAGAGGTTATCTTACGTCCTGGGAGCATGAAGACTTACATCCTTTCCAAAAAGATTGTCATGCTATTTATAATTTCTGATATTCACTAGCTTGTAAACTGCGTCTTAAACTACATATTTCTTGATTCAGTTAATGGCATAAAATGAACAATGTTTATTTACAATGAAGACATAAGATCTTTTGTATAAATCATACCAAATTTTTCATTATATCACAAATTATTGCTAAGGATAACGAAAACTGACTCATCTGGGACTAAAAAATAAACAGAGGTTTGAGGATTTCCCTCATAAATTCAACAGAAAATAGTCCCATTTTACAACAATGAATTATAACAAACAAGATGATTTTTCCTACTTTAAAAGTCTGCTATTAGTTATTAACTGGATCAAGCTTCTCTCCACTTATCTGACCTGGTGACAAACACGTTTGGGAAATTTCCATCTCTGTATTTATGCCTGTGACTCTCTGACATACAATGCTGGGACACTCACTTAGGCTCATGTCTGACAAGCAGAAATACAAACTAGAGGACTGCAACCCTCAAGCTGGAGGCTGTGTAACAGCAGTGAGAAGCACCCAGGCAGCATCCCTTAAAATATTTAAATACAACCAAATGTCACCCAAGGCAATTAAACCCAAAGCTTGCTGTCCCCCCAGTGCCCCACCCTGCTAAATCTCCTGCTGTTTGTACCAGAGGTCTTTAGGGCAGCACTGACCTGTCCAGGACTGGCCATGGACAGCCCAAGGCCACGCAGGGGCTTCCAGACCAGTTCTGTCCTTGCCTTTGGCCATCCTGCTGTCAGGTAAAGGGGTTTTGGGCAAGGAGATAGGCACAGAGAACTAACCATGCTGTGCATCTCCCTTCATCTCCTCCTGCTCCCCAGTGGGTTGTGTGTCAGCTGGTTTATTCCCATTTTTTGGCTGGTGACTCACAGAGCCTGCAGCCACTGGATTTGGCTGGGGCTGGAGAAGCCCTGACCTGCCCTAGGGTGGAAGGAGCTCCTGCCTTGGCTAAGAAGCCACCAACAAGACTTGGTGTCACTTAGGAGACCACTTATATCAAAGGAGGAGCTGATTCAGCCTCACACACTTTGAGAGCAGCCAACCTGTGCTCAAATCAAAGATCCTTTTCACGTCTCTTGTCATGCCTGTCAACGGCTGCCCCTCCAGAATGTACAGACACTGCCTTTGCTCCTGTGACAGACACAGTCCTGCTCACACTTCCCAACGCTCCTGGGGTGGTTTCTGGGATTTTTTTACAATTGCACTGGAACTTCCTGCCACATCTGTAACTAAACAGAAACCCCAAGGGAACTCAGCTTTCACCTGTCAGCTGCCATGAGCACACAACCTCCCCTTTTTCCATCTCTTGCCATTAGAGCCTTCCATCATTTCCAGGGCTTTTTCACAGTTACATCTCCATCTATCTGCTTCCTTGGGAAGTGCCATTTTCCTTTAGAACTGCAGCCCCCTTGTTTTGGCCATGTTTATGGCATCAAGCCAATGCATAGCTCTGGCTGCTGTTTGTCCTTGGGAAGTGCATCCTTTGGCCTCAGGAAGAGGTCTCCCCATCTGTGTTCCCTTCTTGCAAGAAGGATGCCTTTGGCATCACTGCCTTTTGTGCAACAGTTGTTGGGCTCACAGGGCTCAGCCATGTCCTCCACCTACTGACCCAGTGATGGCAAACAGCTCTAGCTTGGGAAAAAACAGATGGATGGAGTGGAGAGATGGGGGCTCTTATCACATGACACCAAAATCCCAGAATTCAGGCTGGTTTGGCACATACTGGGTACTCTGCAGCAAGAAAAATCCCTAAATGTGTCAGCAGAGAATGTCAGATGGAAGAAGCTCAATCAAAAGTGGAATCCACACTCAACACAATTGTTGCACAGCTGTTGTTCCAAATTGCACAGCTTAGATTTGCACACTCCCCAAAACTTCCCAGTGCAAGTAAACAGCAAGACTGCACTGCTTGCGAGCAAAAAATGCACAGCACTTAAAAACAGCCAAAGCAACTACCACAGATACACAAGGAATTAAGCAACAGCAAATAATCAGAGAGCAATAGCCACTGTGGAAAATTGATATTACTTGAAGATAGCAATCATTCAAATGTGGTTCTTCTTAAACTTACATCAGATTACTCTTGCTGTTACCAGAGCCCAGTGAAGTAATTTCTAATTTCATTCATGCAATCAATGTGTTTTTACATATCTAAAATCACAGGAAAAAATCCTTCCCCCACAGAACCTGACCCAGGATTGGCCACTGCCTTCCACAGAATTAAATATTCACCCACAGGATTTTCTTTTCTGTTCTGGCCTCCTCTGCAGTTCAGGCCTTCATGAAATGCTGAGAGGCTCAGAAAACAGCCCCTTTATCTTTGCTATCAATAAGGGGTCAGTCTTGTGGGAATTTGGAGGTTTAAGATTACTGGGGATAAAGAAGTTTCAGGGGACTGCCCTCAAACTGCTCACAGCACCACTGGACTACTTCTGCAGAAACTCTGTTCTCTGGAGGCTTTTGAAAGTGTGTCTTCATACTAAATGCACTGTTAGGTACTTTCCAGAGAAATATTTCTGTTCATGAGCTGACTTGGAAGGGAGTCCAAGCAAGGCTGGTTTCCAGTGAGGCTCTGCCCAGCTCATTTTGGTTTCCATGAAACACAAAGAGCTCGAGACTGGCCAGGGTGATTCAGATCCTCATCTGGAGCTAGATGCCAGCAGTGTCCTGGCACTCCATCCTCTCATCCAACCACATATCCTCTTAAGCACAAAATTCTGAATTTTTCTGATTTGTTCAACTTTCAGCATGTGCAGGCCACGGTTGTTGCCTCCTACATGTTACATTATGATAGTGAACAGAACCTGTGTGTTGTTCCAGCTCTGCTCCTTTCTTTGTTGTTTTCTTTCTGTGCCTCTTTAAATTCAAGTATTTTTTCTTCATATAAATAACAACAAGATTTAGCCCAATTAACGTTCTTTGTCTTATCCAGAAGTTAGGGATCCAGTATAGTTTTCCATATTTCCATGCACTTGTTACAGGCTTTAACATTAGCATTTAACAGCATCAGCTAGGAGCTGTTTTGTGAGGACAAAAAAAGGACTTTTGATTATTTTAGCAATCATTTCAGTGCTTGCTTTTATTTGACCATTATCAGCTTCCATCCAGAAAGTTTATTTCTGTGTAGTTAAATACACAAACATGAGCCCACACACTTATCTCTGTACTCATGCACATCCACACAAATAAACATTTCCAAATATTTCTGAGTGGTGGTGAACTCCTGTCTCTGAGAAAGAGGCATGTGGAGCTCCACATGCTCATCAGAGGAATTATGAGCCAGCAAAAGCAATGGCATTGATCATCAGACACTGGGTACCAGGAGCTGTTGTGAGGAGAGCAGCAATCCAGAGCTCAGAGGATTTGCAGGGTGCTGGTCACGACTTAGAATGAGGAGATTTGGTGTTAGTCCCACCTAGCATGAACAGAAAAGCTCTAATGACCTATTTTTAAAAATGTCTGACTTTTTTCTCTCTCTGATTAATTTTTGAAAAGCAGTGGCAACCCCCACCCTTTTTTACAGTGTCCTAGACTTCACCTGAGAATGTTTCCTTCCTGAGGGAGGGTGGGGAGAGGGGACCTTTGGGACTCAGCAGAGTGGGTGACATGCCAGGCTGCTTGGCAGGGTCAGGGCTGAGGCAGTTCTGGGTTTGCAGGAAGCCTCAAAACCAAAGGAAAATTCAAAGCCTGGAAGTGGGAGCCACATGTAGCTGAGAGGTCTCTGAGGTGAGGCCATAAATGGTTGGTGGTTTCCATGATCTCACCTTTTGACTTGGCTGCCCTGCTCAGCCTCTGTGACTGTTTACATGGAGCTGGCCCTTAGAAACCCGCTCAGTGTGAGGCCAGAGTGTGTGCCCTGAATAAAAACTGGGGTTGGTGTATTTTTTTTTAATGTTTTTGAGGTTCTAACTGGACTTCTTCTCCTCTGTTTCATCCAGTAGACCTACAGCTGGAAAAAGTAAAGCCACCAGTGATGGTGGCTAAAAAGGGAAGGATATTTAACCTTCACCAGCTCACTCTATGGTTTTTAGAGATGTCTCTTTACTGACTATAGACAGAGGTTTATTCATTAGAAAAACTCTTCTAACCAATTAATAAGAAGCATTAATATTTTTTCTATTTTTGGTAAACTTCCCAAGTATATATTTGGAATATTCCATATTCTAAATGTTGGTGGAATAAACCATGAAGCTGAATTTTTCAAGTCTCACAAAGGTGCATTTACCAGCAGACAAGTACTGATTTCCACATCTAAAGTCTGGCCCCTCAAAAATCAAAGAAATGTTTCCAGTGGTCTAATTTTTCTAGGTATTTGGTCCCTGCCAGTGAAGTTTTCAAAGCACCTCCATCCCTGCTTCTGCACAGAAACTGAGCCTTAACAGCATTAGGACTGGTTCCTATCTCAGCCCTAAGCCTATTTGGCTTCATAGGATTCCCTGCCTGTCAGTTCCAGGTAGATTTGCTCTAAACTTATCCATTTTTACAGAATTCAAAAGGCTTCCTTTCATGTGCAATCAGATATAAAAACAAGCCAATTGAAAGCAGTTCAATGTCACTCTGCCATTCCAAGTGAAAATGCTGGCACTTTCCTCAGGAATGCAGTGACTCAAGTCCCCAAATAACAAAGGCCAGGACAGCTAAATTCCAGAGCAGCGTTTCAAAACTTGTATTTAAATCATCGCCTCTAGACCACCAATTAAAGTTCTTACCTGCAGTGCAAGGAATAATTCTTTTTCCTATGGTTGAGGTGAGGCAACCCTTACCTCCCACAGATGTGCTCTAAACCCACTGAAATGTGTGATGGGAGATTTCTCATGTTAAAGGTATTTCACTTTGCATGGAACAGCCAAAGAACCCTTGGACAACTGAGAGTACCTGAAAATTAGGCTTTAGCCTGTGTTCAGGGATATCAATATTTGATATTATTTGTTCCTCAGAGGGAGTTTGGCTGTCCCAAACAGCTCAGACTGGCAGGTAGGCTGCAGGTGCTGCCAACAGAGGAAGGTTCTTTTCTATTTATTCCCACAAGTTCCTTACTGAGCTTTTTAATTGACTGATTAGGAAAACCTGCTTGGAGAAAACTGGGAGTGAGTGAGCTGCCCCAGCCAGCTTGTCTGAAGAGGAGAGCTGGCTCTGGCTGCTGGGACCTGACCCCAGCCCTCCTGCTGGACACTGCTGCTCCTGTGCCCCGAGGCTCCAAACACCTGGCTCGTTTTGGCTCTGCTTGGAGGCCACCAGCCATGTCCCATTCCCACTGCCCTGGTTCCACCCCCTTGTGTGGCCCTTCTATCAGTGCTCTGGTCACCTCTGATGCCATCCTGGCATGAAAGCATCCCAGAATTGCACATCCAGGCAGCTGTCGAGCCAGGTCTCATCTGTACTCGTGTGACAACAGTCTCACCCTGCACGTGTGAGGGCCTGGGACACTTTAGAGACCCCTGAATTATCCTTTGGGCTGCCATGCAAGTGATGATCTCTTCTTTTTGGGAAGCAAGCTGCCATGACTGCCAGACTGTGTGGAGTTTGTATGTGCTGGGCACAGTCTGAAGCTAACCAGTCACATTATCAGACTGGGAGAGGTCTCACTTTCTGAACCTCAGATGGATTGGAGGGTACAGATGTGCTCTCTTTGCTGTGTCCAGCCTTAGAGTGTGAACCAGGCAAAATCAAACCACTCAGAGCTCAGTGGTGCCAACATGCATTGCACATTTCTCTCTTCTTTTTTTTATCCCCCCTGTGAATGATTCTTGAAGTTTCTTGACAAATTAGGCCTCCCCAGTTTGCTTTCAGGCTCTTTAGTCAAATGTTGATTCTGCTCTCACTCCTGACTTTGAATGCCATGGTAATGTTAAAGATTGACCTAAAAATCAGATGTTTAAATGAGGACCTTGAGTCTTCCCAAGCACATTTGTGCTGTGCCCACCAACCTGACAGATAATAATTGTCAAAGATTTTGACCAACCCAGCCCTCTGATTTCCTGCTTTCCTCAAGGATTTTAAACCAGCCTTGTTCTTAACACACTTTGTTCCTAAAGCCCTGTGGGAACCCCACAAAATCACTGTCCAGGGCAGCACTGCTAAAGGCAAAACTCATCTAAAGCTTCTCTTTTTAACTTTTCTGGCCTGAGCTCATCCACACAGTTGCCCACACATTTGTTAATGTGAGCAGCTACTTTGCAAATATCTTTGGGAAGAAGGCTAGCCCTGTATTTCAAAAGTTCACAAATCAAGCTGCACTGAAAGGCCTCTTTAACCTCAACCTTAAGCATCCTCAGCATATCATTAGGAAGATTAGCAGAGCCTTTAGCACCCCACTGAATTTCCTTATGTATGGAAAGGCCTGGCAGATCAAAGGAAACATTACTTCAAATAGCTTGTGACTTATCTTGTGCTTACCCTAGCACCGCTGGCCTCTCAATCATCATATTTTCTTCCAGTAGGGACTGCTTTTAAAGACAACAGTTTATCCTCCAAGATCCTTGTTTTGACCCTTTCATCTTTCCCAACGTTCCCCTTACTGAGATGTATAATTAAAAGAAGTAACAAACCAAACAGTTGGTAGATAAAAATGTGTTCAAGTTAAGAAAATAGTTGTGACTTGTAATTACTATTTGGTTCTGCTACCGAAGTGACTAAGAATCTGAGTAAAATCATGTTTATTCTTTATAGATTTGCCTGGAACTTGGCAGAAACTCTTCACAAACACTGAGGTCAATGATATTTGGCCTTCTTTGGTGTTTTCCAAGTAGGATGTGAACGACTGCAGAGTGCTAAGGGGTCAGTCCCAGTTCTGCAGCCACATGTGGGTGTGTTTGGACCTTTCCACCCACACAGAGACCCCAGCTCAGGGAGTTCCAGCTGCATGGCCCACCCACATGGACTGACTGCAAGCAGAGGCGTCTGATTCGTTAGCACAGCTCTTAGAAAACTGTATTATTCATCAGTTTAAGGTATTAATCACTTTCTATTTAAATTTCCTTCAGGGGCTTGTTATTTATTCTGTAGGTGTGTTTTAGCATGTTGTAAGATGAAATCCGCTTTCATTTAATCAGCTTAAAATATTTCCAGGTTTATTACTTACATGTAAATCTGAATTGAGATATATATGCAATAACCAAGGAACATGGATTTGCAAATAAGATGTTTGACCTTTACGTTTTTCCAAAATTACAGGACTGGTAACTGCTGTGTAAATGAGTCATCTGAAGAATTAAAAATCAGGTACATAACTGTTACTCCAACATATCTGTTTCAATTAAGCATCAGCTGCTATTTCCATTCTAAATCCCATTTTCATGGGTATATAATTTGATGTTTTCAATTATATGGGGCTTAAACTTCCCTTAGTACTCTTAACTTCACAAATAAGCATGGCAATTCGAAGTTAAACGAGTGTGCTTCAAAAAGTGTCATTTACCAACAGAAGGATAAGATTTGTGTTCCAAGGTTTGGATGCAAATGGTGAAAAGGAACCTTATAAAACTATGGTTTAGATTGGTTCACTATGGATTTAACCACTGAACACCATTTTAAACTGAGTTTCTTGTTACTTCCCTTCCTCTTCTTTTCAAATTAACTTTCGAACACCGCACACTTTAAACAGCTGGGAAATAAATCATCTAACAGATATCATCAATCTCCCATCCTCAGACAAACAGGGTCTGTAAACAACCTTATGCCAGTTATTTGCAATTAAAATCAGTATCAGACAAGGAAACATGGAGTTTTCACAGAGTGATCCAGAACACTTCGAGTCAGAACCAGAGATACTTTTAAAAATTATAAGCACTGTGGTCATAAATTTTATGTCACTTAACTCAGAGATAGCTGCCTTCTAACCCTGATGGGCAGAGAAATGTGCCCTTCACATTCTGCTGTCATGTAGATATTAAATTTTTCAAAACTACAGTGACATACCAAAAACTAGAAAGAAAATCATTGAGCCCTATTGTTTTCAAGAAGAGAAAATCCAGTTATTAGATTTTATTTGTTCTCCTTGGCATCTAAGGTCAAGGTATTTCTATAATAATGCTAATTTTCTCATCAGTTCTCCTGGTGTATTTTGTAATCTGTTGGCATCACTTTGCCCGCAGATAAGGGAGGAAAACTGGAAAGATTTGGTGTCTTGGATACAGTAACCATTCCTTTTTCAGGCCAGACCTTAATGGTCTTGGATCTCTGGGTATTGTGGCAGGTTTTGTGGCTGGAGTGGAACAAGAATGATTAGATCCCCTTTACTCAACTTCATTTAGTACTGAGCTGTTGGAACCCTGGATGCTGAGAATTTTAAACTTTCTGTGCTTAAAGGCACAGGCCCACAAGAGAACACTGCAGCTGACCAAACTTCCAAAATTGATTGATAGCACTGGGATTATGGGTGTGTAGATAGTTAGAAGTGTGTAATATCTCAAAGTAGAAAACTTAAAGTTTAAGGTTTTAAAATATAGAAATAAATATGAAGTAAAATAGAAGTTTTAAGGCAGAGACAAGTTGTTCTTCTTTACCTTTTTCTTCCTTCTGCTTCATAGGTTTAGGTGATGTTTTGTGATTAGACAGCAAAGTCCGCATTGCAGGCTTTGAGAGATCAATTATTAAGTTAAAAAGGAAAATAATCTAAGTATCATTTCTTAATTAGATTTTTTAGTCTTAAAAGACCTTGTAACAGGAGATAGTGAGCCATTTTGTACCTTACTAATGAAAAGCTACCGAACTCATAGTTGTAAGACTGTTTTACTGATAAGAAATAATAAACACTTAAGTCCAAACATAAACTACTGTTTCACGTGCCTTCAATCCAAACCTCAAAAAACCAATACTGAGCCCCTTTCCTAAGATTTGCCTGTATTTTTTTAATGCATTTAGGGTGGAGGGAGCAAGTTCTGTCCCAAAAGTCTCCAGAGTTAACCCTGAGCAGACACTGGGACTTTCTCCAACCCCTGTGGTGCAGAGTGGGGAATGAGATGAGCACTGCTGGCACAGCTCTGAGCCCTCCTCTGCATTGGAGGCAAAAGATCCATGTGGTGGGCTCCAATCATATATCATCAGCATTCATAAACCTCGTTTCCTGCCAGCAACAGCCACTCAGCACTGAAAAATCATAATTTCACAGTGGATTGCCATGCAAGTTGAAATAAATCCCCGAGGCACAGCACGGCACGCTCTGTCCTGAGGCACGGCAGGCAGCCCCCAGGAAGTCTGCTGAAGGAGATTCTGAGCCTTTAGTGGNATTTTACATCTGTCATGAAAATTAGGAAGTTTATCTCTCAGTTCTCTGCTAAATCTAATGTGCCAGATTGTTCTTATTCTTATATAGGAGTCTTTAAAATTCTGTCTTTCCCAAACTACAGCAGAGCTGCACTTCCCTACAGACTTGTTCTTGCCTTGTCCTTCAGTCTTCCCCCAAAAATCTCTTTGCAGAGCCTGGATTATGATTATTGCAGTAGATTTCTGGCTGCTACCAGCCAACTTGGTTATTCTGTTTATTGTCACAATCCTTTCTGGTAATCTGGGCTGCCTACAAGTGCCCAAAGGGATGTTTTTCCCAAACATGTAATTATCCTCTGTTTGCCACTTCCTCTGCCAGGACCAAACCCCTGGCCAGTCTTTGATTAGTCAAATTTAGAGCCCATGGCTCTGTGCTGTTGATCTCTCTCCCCTGCCTGACCTAAATTCCATTGTACACCTGCCATGCTGCATTTGCTTAAACCTGGAACAAATTCTGGTTCTTGATGTACTGCCAGTCTCGGGTTTTAATTCAGGGAGCTGACTGGGCACGGGGATTTGTCTCTGCACTGACTTGTGGACCTGCCACAGGACTGCTGTGCACGTGTCTCTGACTCAAAAAGTCAAAAAAACCCCAAAAACTGGACCTCCAGGGATGGATGGCACATCCCAGAGTGCAGGCTCTGCCCAGAGCCCCTCACTCCTCCTGCTGCTTCCAGTGTGGCTGCTCCTGCTTTGGCCTAGCACTCCCTGCCCAGGAAAGTCTGAGTGCATAAACTCCATTCAGTTGTGGATGAAAAAAAAATAAATAAACCAACACCATGGAACAAANTTTTTTTTAATCTATTTTTATGTGTATCTATATGTAAATATGTGTATATGAGAAGTAGAAAAGTGCCTTGGGAATAGAATTCCCTACGAATGATGGATATTATTAGGCAGAAATATGAGACTGTTCCACCTCTGTACCATCTGTGTTAAAAAGCAGCTTCAAGGCTCTAGCAGCACTAAAAAAGCTGGCAGTGCACTTTTCTTATCTCTGCTGCCTGCAAAGAGAAAATTAGTAAAAGCTCCCTGATACTGAGCAATTGAATGTGTTTACCAAAAGGAACCATCAGTGACACAGAATTCTGCTCTGGACTCTGTAAAAAGATTGTATAAACATCTGCCTTATCATTTACAGTACATCTTTCCCATGCACTTATTTTTTATAAGTATCTTAAAATACCCAGCATGCTCTTACCATTGTATTTTTAAGAGTATTTTGAGCAGATAAGCTATTTCCTTACTGATGTCTATATTCTGCTGAGTCAAATACTTGCACTCAATTCAAAAGTAAATGATGAAAGTTTGACATTTTTGGTTTTCACTTTTCTTCCAGACTCACAAACAAGAAGTAGTTTCCCCAAATAAATCTTTTCTGCAAGGTATCTTTGGTCAGAGAGCTTTGTAAACACAGCTCATGGAGTGAAGCAGCACAGGGCTGAGTTCAAGGCTTCCAAATCCACAATAAAATTAAATAGTTAATTGGGAAGATGGATGCATTTCAGAAGATGTAAGAGCCAAGAATGCCTTCTTCCTTCACTGAAACTGGTAACATGTTTTTCCTTGTAGCCCAACACAGAACCAAACAGAAGAAAATACTCTCACAAAATAATTTGGTATTAGAATGATGAGATTCTGATTGTTATTAATGGATATGAGACCACTCTTTCATCTCACTGCAAATTATTCTTCGAAACCAGCATTAAACCACACATTCAGAGACAAAGACCTCTCACTCAGGCAGCTCTGGGCTGCTATGATTTGTTCCACTCCACAGATTGTCCACGTATTCAAATGCAGTTATAAAACTGCAGGGCTGATCTCACAAACTCTGTGTGTCCTAATTCATCTATGTGGTGATTGTCTCCTTTAGATCACAGTGCAAGACACATTTTGGTGTGTAACTCTGGCTGAAAGCCAAGGTTGGACATGAAACTTATTTTTTAACATTCTGGTGGCAACACCTATGAATTGTTCAGCGTATGCTGCTCTGCCACTTAATTTTGTCCTTTTAATAGAATTTTTGCTCATACAAGGTGTGTTTTTCCACCTACATCTCCATATAGGTTGCATCCCCATGATGCAATTCATGAAAATAATACTAAGGGGCAAACCTGGGTGATTTCTTGGACTTGCCAGGCTGTGAGCACAGGGAGGGCACAGATTACCAGAGTGAAAACAGGGGTGTGAATTTGCTCTGCAAAGGTGGCAGGTGCATTGCAGGACTACAAAGGGGACCTGCTCCTTTTGGGAACCTGCCATAAACACAACAGCTGAGGCAGGAAGGGCTACAGTGAGCTCATGTTTATTTTAATATTGTTTGTTGCTCTGCTCAAACAACTCCCTGGATGATTTTGACCTCAAGTGCTCACTCCAAAAAAGCGTCTGTGTGTAAACACCACCTGCATGGTGGAGCACACCACGAGCCACTGCTGCCACTGTGTTACTTTCTTATCATTCATAATGTGGAAATGGGGCTGCCAGGCTCTGCAGATGGCAGACACATGTGTGCACAACATCCACATTTTATAGCTCTGATCAATAAAATGAAGGCTTTCCCACCTCTGATGCTGTCCTGGTAAAAATTGTCTCTCTTTAGTTACTGGTTGATCTCTGTCCCTGTAATTTCCAGATGATATTGTCTATAAATATTTGCATTTAATTTTTGCATTGTTGAGCAGTTGGCCTACGTATTAGATTTTCCTAGAGCCAACATTTTCTTGGTGTTATCTAGAGTTTTAATTTATTAGCTCCCCGCCTTAATGAAGAATTAACTTTGATCTTCTCTTATCTGCTTTTGTGTTTGTGGTGGAAGTATCTTCTCCAATGTAATTCCTTATTTTCTGGCTTTATGGGAGAGCTCAGAGATTAAAATCAGCCTTTCTCCTCAGCCTGTGGTACCCCAGGGGTGCAGAACCACCTCACCTGAGCTGTGCACCTCTGAAGGTGGGAGCACGAGCAAACCTGAATTTCACACCGTGCCTTGGGTTTGGGGTCACTGTGTGGGGTTTCAGCTGATTTATCCTCTGAACATTTGTGCATCTCCAGTGACTGGATTACCAGAAACCCATTTTTTTATTGTCCCACTTCTGAACAGGCAAATGGTTGTACCTTCCCAGGGGTTGAAGAAGGAGAAATATGAAACCTCTCAGACAGCAAAATAGGCAAAAATCAGTCCTGTTTTCTTTGAACAGGCTAACTTGTATTTTCTAATAAATATTTTGAAATATTTGTTTATCTCTTTTGGCTCTTGAAAAACAGTTCCCATAAAATTGCAACTTCAGGCATTACAAATAAACTCTGTGCCTATTTACTTATTTGTTCAAACATCTATTCAGGTGTCAAATACAGAAGAGGGGCTTTTTACATCCCTTTCTGTCCAGAGGAGTCATACCAACCATGCAGACTTCAACAGAAGGCAGTTTCCACAGGTTTAGTTAAATACAAATGTGAGGGAAGTGATCCCACTGAAGGTCTGGCTACCTGAGCCCACTGTCTCTGGGGGAATCCCAAGGCAGAGAGCAGGAACAGAACAGGCACAGACAATTCCCCCACTCTGACTCTCCCAGCTTCTGACCACTCTCAGCCTCAGACGTGCTTTCCATGATCTAACAACCCTCAGTGGATTTCCATTCCATGAACTCGTCCAACTTCCCCTGAAACCTTCAGGACCCACAATCCCATCACTGGTGACTTCACTGACCTTGTCACTGCCCTTGTCAGCTCTCCCTCTCCTGGGACAGTCCTCGTGGGCTTGGTGGCTTCCCACGTGGGAGCTGAGTGACACTGTCACTCTTCAAATCACTGCCCATCTCCTAAAGGACAGATGTCCCAGGTGGCCACAGCAGTAGATTAGACAGCAATTTTCCCATGGGAATTACTCTGTGCTGGGAATGGGATCTATATGTTCATTTTGCATGGATATGATCAACCCACGAAAATCCCAAAGCAATGTTTTATTACATTTTCTAGCTGCTTCATGATAGAATGATTAGACTGTAAGTATTGGATTTTAAATTGCCATCACATGAATGGCACATTTTAGTGTGTACAGTGTTTACAGGATTGAGAACAGTTCTGGAAAATTGGTTTTTACAATGCAAATGCTTTCAGGGCTTTCTGGTTATTGAACCTAATCAGGATTCATTTCCAGAGAATATTTTTTATTGTAGTTCTATAAAAGCTTGTAAGGAGCCTCACCAGTACAAGTGCATGCAGGAACAAATAAATTAACTACAGTGTGAGTTGTTGGAGGAGATAATGGTTCTCTCTCCTCGACCTCATGCCATTCTGGAGAGATATGGAGCATCTGACTGCCCAAGTGCTCATCTACACTTCACAGGACCATTATTTACACATCTAAATGGTATTTTTATAGTCTTATTGAGCACTTTGAACATCATCATTCTACTCTCTGGTTTAAAGAGGGAACTAAAATCAAATTTCCATTTTGTGATCTGGTCCTTTTACATTAAAATAAAATAAAAAATGGACGAATTGAGTGCCTGATCACAATTAATTCTTTTGCTTTCATTCCATTTGTTTTTTGCTCTCTGAAAGCAACATTTTCTATTTAAAAAATAAACACAATAAAGAAAATAAAATCAGGAGGAAGGGAATGTGTAAATCTTTGTCAGCTTTGCATTGCCACAGTAAATGCAATGTGATATTTCCAGCATCCACTAGAACAGCATCATTTTTGCTGCTAACAGTGTGATTACTCTTTTTTTTTTTTTAATGGGAGAAAAACAGGACCTTTTCCCTGAGTTAAGATCTCATTTTCTTAATCTCATTCACTGGCTGGTACCAGACTCCTCAAATTGGACATTTTTCTTCCCAAGCCATGCATGGATGTACATTCTGATCCTACTGTTAAACTTCATGGAAAAAAAAAATTTGACCTGACCATGTCAGCACATTTTTATGAGTAAAACCCCAGAGTCTCTTATTCGAACTCCTGGTAGCTTATGGGTTTATGTGCAGCTTTGGTAAGAGCTTTTATATAAGTGAATGTATTTTAAACCAGCATTTGTCAGAATTCTATATTATTACATTTTTCCAATTCTGTTGATTTATGTGTAATCTTCTCATTTCCTCCCTCAGCCCTGTAAAAATGATCCTCACTGCTGTGCTGCTCATGCAGCAAAAACTGGCCAGCTTTGCTTCAGATGGCTGCTTGACTCTATCCTGACAGTGTCCACATGCCAAAAATTCCCTCAATAATTATTTCTGCCTCCTAAATCTTCTTTCCCTGCTTTTCCCACTCCATGGAAACTCTTTCTTGACCTATATATATGCCCTGTTTTAACAGTTTGTTGCTATACTATGGCTGCTCTCAACCTTGTATACATTTCCTTTTCTTTTGTATAACAAACTGCAGGTAACAAATACACAGGCCTGTTAAAATTATTCCAGACTGTCAAACCTCATTCATTTTTTTTGTGGGAAAATTCAAATGGAGGTCTCCATCCCCTAGGAAATCACTGCCTTAAATCTGTTGCACAGTTTGAGTCTATGAAACCAACTTGTTGCAATAAATTAACAGCTTACATAAATTTATATATGCTCTTGTTTCTAATAATATTTTTAAATGAAAGTTCATTTTCATGTTAAAATTTTAATTCTGCAGATTTTTTAAACTCATTCTTTCAAAGTTATTTTTTTTTCCAAAGCTTGGCCCCACAAGTTACAAATTCTTTATTTGAATTATAATCATAGAATTAAAAAATGGTTTGGATTGGAAAGCACCTTAAAAATCTTCTTGTTTCAACATCACTGCCATGGGAAGGGTGGCCTTACAAAATATTTTCATGTGTTTTATAAAGGGTCCAAGTTTCATTGCATTTTTCCAGTTTTCTTATTTCAAAACAAAAAATCCTTATCAAAGTGGCTCCCAAAATCCAATAGGTGTTAGTTAAATAACACAACTCCTCCAAGTATGAACATCAATTTTCAAAATAATTTGGCTTCTTTCTACAGCTCTGTTTATTACATTTATTATAATAAAATACATTTATTTATCTTTATACACTTTTGTTTCCCATATTCATTTGAATTTTTTCATTCCAGTTCTTTTCCAGGAGCAGGATTCCACATTCCCAGGGAACATGAGGTCCCCATAAGCAGTGAATGCTAAAAGTCCTTAGGTCACTCAGGCCCCTGCCCCAAAGTGCCCCAAAGTACAGAATTAAAAAATAGTGCACTATTTAACCCCAGTGCCATATTTTGGTGTATTCACAATCCCAAATGTGCAGCCCCATGGGGTGAGGTGACCTCCACTGGCTGAGGGACACTGAGGTGTCACTGAGCAGTGGTTTGGCAGCTCCTCTCTGGGCAGGGTCTTTATCTGCTCATTCCATACCTATCTGGGGCCCTGGAGGGCAGAACTTTGTTCACACCCCCTGGACTCTCTGAGTCACAATCTGCTCCTGCAGCACAGCCTCTTCTTCACAGAATGAATCCACAGAATGGCCAGGTTGGAAGAGATCTTCAAGATCATGGAGTCCAACCCAGCCCCAACACCTCAACTAAACCCTGGCACCCAGTGCCACATCCAGGCTTTGTTAAACACACCCAGGGATGGTGACTCCACCACCTCCCCAGGCAGCCATTCCAGAACTTCATCACCCTTTCTGTGAAAAGCTTTTTCCTGATATCCAACCTGTATTTCCCTTGAGGCTGTGTGCTCTGGTTGTGTCAGTGCTGCTGGAGAAAGAGCCCAGCCCCAGCTGAGCACAGGCACCTTTCAGGAGCTGTGCAGAGTGATGAGGGCACCCCTGAGTCTCCTTTTCTCCAGGCTGAGCACCCCCAGCCCCCTCAGTGGTTCCTCTCAGGGTTTGTGTTCCCAGCCCCTCTCCAGCCTTGTTGTCCCCTCTGGATGTGCTCAGTGTCCCAAGGTCCTTCCCAGGTTGAGGGGCCAGAGCTGGGCACAGCACTCGAGGTGCTCTTACCTGGCTGTGTTGTGGCTTTTCCTCTGGTTGTCACTTTGCAGCCTGGCTGAAAAAGGGCCTAGAACCCCTTAATGAACTTGGTTTGGGCTTCCTGTCTCNAAACTGGACCTCCAGGGATGGATGGCACATCCCAGAGTGCAGGCTCTGCCCAGAGCCCCTCACTCCTCCTGCTGCTTCCAGTGTGGCTGCTCCTGCTTTGGCCTAGCACTCCCTGCCCAGGAAAGTCTGAGTGCATAAACTCCATTCAGTTGTGGATGAAAAAAAAATAAATAAACCAACACCATGGAACAAACACCTTCTGTAGAAGTCGTATTTCAAAAAGTGTAGCTCAAAGTAAAGAGAAGTTTCTTGGAGAAATGTGGTCACTGGCTCTACGTTCACTTCCCTTCTGGAAGGGATTTATATATTTATATCCTTATTTTTTTCTAACACATGATGTAATCCATGTTTTTCTCTTACAAATAATAACATAAACATCATTCTATAACATACAAAAAATAACATAAACTGTAGTTGGGGCTATGTAGTAGGGTGCCACAGTTCTTGCCACCTTCAGATGAATATTTACTTTTACAATTTAAACTGATCTATCCTTAGGGAAATTATTCAGAAACCTGATATATATCCAAAATTAGTGAGCACTAGAACATTTTGATCCCAAAAACTTGGTCAGAGCCATAGCTGAAATATGGCTGGAAAAGTCCACAGTATCCACCAGTCCCATCCAGGTCAGCATGACACAGTTTTCCTCTAGAACAGGATCTTCTGGCATGTCCTTGGAGCTCTACCACAGCTGACCATGGAGCAGCACTCCCAAACAAGGCAGAGCTCTACTCTGCATTTTCACTAAACCTCAGGACCAAAATAATGGACCAGTTGACAAATTGTAAATAATTCTCTACACTGGGAGACCCATGCAGAAGGTGGAGCATCCTATTCTTGGAAATAGGCCCCTAAATTATGCCAAAATCTCATTTGGGGGTCTAATCCTGGAGTGGATCTGACCAAGGTGATATGATCCATCTGAGAGATCTAAAATTTAAAGCTTTCTATTCTTGGAATACCTAAACCTCATTAATTTTCCCATTTTGGTAAGAAATATCCAGATTCTCTCCAATATGAGATTTTATTTTAATAAAATCTACTGTAAGGTGCAAAGTGGAACAGTTTAGTTAAAATCAGGACAATGGGAAGAGTGTCCAAGTAACCAGAAACTTTCATGTCTCAAACAACATGAAACACATATTAATTATCACTGCAACATAAGTTCAAACAATGCAGCCAGAAAGGAAAGTATTCATGGATAAACTTGAGAAGGTTGGGACAGAGAGTAAGATGAATTATTTGTGTCAGTGTGTCACCAGTAGTTTTTCAGGTGACTATAAATCTAAAAAAACTTCCTTGTGTTGCATGAAGGTTGCATTATATTCAAAAGTACTTCTTGATATTGCAGGTGGCACTGGAGACTGGAATTCAATCTTTAGTGTCTCCATTTGAAATTTTCACTGTTGTCAAAAATTAAGAGACAAGGAAGTGAATTCTTTTCAATTGTTTGTTATTTGGGCAGGGAATTTGCCTTTGACATGTGTGTACAGTGCAAAGCTCCCCTGGGGTGTGACTGTCCTGTTAATGCTACCATTAATAATAATGTAAATAAGCTGTCAGCTCAATTCTTAAGTAATTCTGCCCTAAATCATAGCTTTGATCTCTTCACATGTCAAAGGCAATACATTGATAAGACATTTTAAATGGTTCCATTTAGCTTATGCCATCTTACCTTTCAGCAGGTGGAATGTTGGAGGTGTCTGGATCCCATCTCCTTTCCACAAAATCGCAGATATTGAGGTAAAGCACAGGGAAGAGAGGAACCTCTGGGATTAAACTGAGATGGTGAAATGGTTGACATTAGGAAATAGGGGTGAAAATTGTCCCACTGTTAGATTTACTCTGGTAAATAATATGGGTTTAAATTGTTTGGCTACTATTTTGATACTCAGCCATGGGGCTGCTTAGATTGATACTTTATTTAGGGTCTGATTTACTTTTTTGTCCCTTGTCCTCATGACCAAACCAAGTGTGGTATTGGTTAGTCTGGTGCCTTTTACCACTAACAAAATCTCCACTCTGAACTAAACACTGCTTTTTGTCAGGCAAAAATTCTCAAAAAATTGGTTTTCATCCTGAAAATTTGAAAATTTCAAAACATCTTTAAAGTCCAGAAAAAAGTCATCAGCTAAGTTACTATAACATTTTAAACTCCATCTAGGGCACAAAGAGTCTAAACTGGATCGTATATCTGGCACAATTATTTGGTTTATTCTAGTACAATTTATATATTTACAGCTCTTCCATTGGAGACTGTTTTCCAGAGCAGCACTGCACATTCCTGCTGATGGTTGTGAGCAGAGTTTGACAAGGTCCAAGTCTCCCTGTTCCCCCAGCCCAGGAGCACAGCAGGACCCATGGCTTGGAACCAAAGTTCTACCATGGGCTGTCTTTTGGACCTTTACAACAGGTCCTGAAGGATTTCTGGCAGGATCTCCAGGGGAAGGATTCACGTGCTGAGGTTTGCAAGGGGGTGAAGGGATGACAGATACCTCATGGGCAGCTGGTGCTTGCAGCTCTGCATTTTTTCCTTTGGAAATCCCAGAAAAACTGATTTCTGCTGCCTGACAAGGAGAAGCAGGGCCTCCACATCGCTGGTGTCTTTCCAGTCAAGTACCCAACTCCTCTGGGGCTTTTTAGTGCTGTAGCCTTGGAGACAACTAGAAAAAAATCAATTACTGAGTCAATGCCAAGTGGGAAAACGAGACAAAGAGCCTTCCAAGAGCACAAAAAACTGAGATGAGACTGAAAAAAATAAAGAAGAATGGTAGTCCTACCTCATTCTGAAGTGGAGCTCACATAAAATAAATGCTAATGGGTTTGCTTTCCAAGTGGAACATGGGAGAGAGTGAGCAAGGGAGATTGCGAAAGAAAAATCATTTGTACATTAAATATCTGGAGGGAGCACTTTCAGCCATGATGGAAACTCCAATTTTTCCAAAGCATCCTGCAGCAGACTGCACAAATGCCTAGGAAAGAGTAAAGGTGTCTTGGATCAGGCAGCACCCAATATGTTTATGCAGCCCTGATGGGAAGAGACATGTTTATTCAAGCTGCTTGCCAAAATTATATGTGCTGGAGGCTGCTAAGGAAGGGAAAGAATTTATTATTTGTAACAGTGCAATGTTATATATGTATAAGAAAACCCACCTAAGTAAAATGGATTCTAAATAATTTCAAGCCAGGTTTTCACAAACTGGAGAAGGAACAGGGGAGAGGAAAAACAGGGTGGGGGACAGGAAAATGCTTTGAGTTGGATTCTTACCTCACAGGAGCTCCACAGTGAGTCAGTGTGAGTAGGAATTGGGCACCAGAGTGTGTTGTCCTGCACAGAGGTGGCACCACTGTCCCAACCTCCCTCCCTTCCCAACACCACCAGTATCTCCATCCTTAAATGCCTCTCAGGCAATAGGGGCCAGCAAGCCAGCCTAGCTGAACTCCAAGTATTTTTTCTTGGGGTGAATTAATTCCCTGAATCAACAAACCAGCAAGTTTGTAGGTATTATGGAAAATAATATCTGCATAATTCCATTCCTCTAATGGAATAATACCTATATAATGCCATTACTCTGGAGATTGTGGCATCTCATCACTAAGTTGGAAAAATAAATAACCAAAAACTCCATGACCTTGGATGTTTGAAAAATTGCAGAGCAATCCTTCTAGATCCTGCAGTGATTCTGGAAAGCACATTTTCTAGCCAAAGCCTACTTGCTCTAAACTTTGGAGCTGTATCTCCTTGCTAGATTGGGCTGGATCTCACTATTGAAATGTAACTCATGTGCAAGAGCCTCGTATAATCTGCCTCAAGGAGTTATTGCTGCACTTAAAGCAAATTGTTTTGCAAGCACTGGGTTTCTGTTTTGTAATAAATCTAAACTTTCTTTGTCTTGCTTTGTTTTGCTTCAGTGAACAACATCCACTCATTGTCTTTTCTTCCTGAGATGTTCGAATAATTATTGTCTTCAAAGCAAGAGGTTTTGTTTGATTGAGTATAAATAGTTGTATAAATCTGCATACCTCAAAACACACACAAAGAAAAACAGGGAGACAGCTCTCTCAGCTGAGAGACAGCAAAGAGAAAATGAGGAGAGCAGATTAAAGGAGAAAAAGAGAGAAAATAGAATCTTTCTGTTTGAGTCACTGCAGCTCTTTGACTTGTATTTGTGATATTTTCAAGAAGTTTGAGATCCTGGTTCTCCAGAAGAGCTTGGGAAGCTCCAGTTATGTAGCAGATGATTTTGTGGACACACATCCTGCATCCCTGTGTCTCTCTCACTTGGCTACAGCCAGAGGCAAGCACAGAAGTAGGGTCCTGCAGAGTCAGCTGAGTCCGTCTTATTTTTTAATTAAATGTGGGAATTCCCTTAGATATTGGTTTAACATTTTAAAAAAATCAAAATTTTAACCGGAATGTTTCTGCCACTTTCTTATCAAGCCAAACAACAAAGTGGGGAGTGGGGTGAAGAAATTTACCTCTATCCCAGCCAACCAAAGGACAGAGTGTGGCCACTTTTGTTTTGCTCCTTTCCTGGAAATTCTTTCACAGGGTGATCCTAAACTGTCTGCCCAGGGACTGGATCCTCACCAGCCCCATCCACCTGCATGGGAAAGCAGCAACCAGGAAGGCAAAGGAGCTTTGGTTGTTCTTCCCTGGCAGGAGGCTGTGAGTGCCGTGGAAATGGCCATTCAGCAGGGATCAGCAGGGTGAAGGAGGAAGGATTTTGATGCGGGCTGTGTCCAGATGTGCAGCTGCAGTGTGGGGAATACCTTGCTGCACACAGCACAGTTTGCACTTTTATCGTGTGGAAGCTGAATTCTTTGGGGTTTTTCTTAGGCAAACAATGGCTGTGCTATTCTTGAACCAGCACTTCCTCCCTCTGGAAAAGCCCAGGCACCTCAGCTTCCATTCTTGTGATCCAAATCCTGGCTCCCCTGCTCAAGAAATGCATTTGTCTGATACTGTAGCTCAGGAAAAATATAAAATGCAATGAAATCTTCAAAATACTTAATAGAGTGGATCTTGAAGTTTTATAGGCAGAGATCTTGGGTGCCCTTTACCCTGTAACTTCACTGAAATACTTTGTAACTGAAAAAATTTAAAAACAAATCTATCAAAGGATTTAATTTTCCATGATTTAAGCATAGTTTTGCACTTATTAGCTTTGTGCTTTGTGTAAAGGCATTAGCTGTTGCCAATATTTTTTAATCTGTATCTGCATTAACTTGTATTTACCATCTGTTCCTTAAATACCCTGTAATAGGTTATGTTCAACATTAGATTAATGAAGAAAAATGGGCCTGCAATCACATTTTGTAGTAAACTGTTGTCTCAGCTCTACCTTTGGTGTCATTTACAGCAGGTGGGCAATGGCAAGGGATTTTGTGGTGGTGCCTCAGCAAAGTGGGCCATGGCCAGGCCCTGTGGAAGGTCATCCTCTGAGCCTGTCAGGATTATCTGCTGGGTAAAATTGGTGCTATTTCCAATGGGAGGAAAATTCAGTGGAATAGGGCATATTGGAATAAGGAATATTTGTCCTGCAAGGGACAATTCTATTGGTAAGGCAGTATTTTCAGGCAAGGTGTTTATTAAGATTTCTCAATTCAAAATAGCTGTCTTGGGGAGGTTTCAGCAATGAAGTCAGTGTGCCATCTGGCAAACTAAGACATTTGTATCAAACATGACACCCCAAACTCACAAACCCTGAATCTGTGGCTGCTTCCAAGGAATTCTGTCTGCTTCTTAGGAGCACAGTCCCAAGAGCACAGATGAGAGTCCTCTGAGGACGAAAATGTCACATTCAAAAGGAAAATCTTGGTTTTTACATTGTTTGGAAATGTCTTCCGTGCCTCCTAGAGAACATACAAACAAAAAGAAAGCAAAAACATACAAAAGAATATTCCAAGAAAATGTTGCAATGAAAAGAGAACTTCCTCTGTTTGGATCAGTAAATACAAAGAAAATCTCTACAAACAAACTCCTTTCAGTAAGGGTACAAGTGAAGTTCACAGCACAGGTCATGAGATCCTGGGCTGTTACTTCCATTTCGGGGGGAATTACTGGAAGAAGTTCCTCCCAGCCCTGGTGGAGGCTGTGTGTGTTGTGTGGCCAGGTCTCCAGCTGACTGTGGGACTAACACACACCACCCCTGAGCCTGCTGGCTGCAGCTCCTTCAGCAGAAAACCAGCTCAGCGTGGAAGCTGCAGCTCTTGAGAGATAAATAAGAAATATCTGCTGTTTTTTCAGGCAACAAGGACACTGCCCCGTGCAGGTCACCACTCCAAGCCTGACAGCAGAGCATCAGCAGCTCTGATGATGCTCTGTGCAGTCAGCTGAGGGTCACTGCCCTGTGTCCAGCAGCCCCAGCAGGAGGCTCAGCACAGCTGCAGAGGTTCAGTCCATCTGGGAACTCTTGCTTTATGCCCACGGTATTTTCCCCTGTGTTTAATATCCTCTGGTTCACTGATTTAATCGTGGAGCTCTGGCCAAGATTACATAATTATTAAACTCTCTGTTCTTGAAATGCTTGTAGCAGGATCTAGCAAAAAAAATGGAGCTTTCTCTCGACCTTTTATCAGTGATTTTTCTATGAATGATGTATGTGAGAAAGTGTCTGTGCCCACAGTGCAGGCTGTGTGTTGTCTGAATGATCACAACCTTTAAAATGCAGAGATTTTTCCCCTGAAATACCCGCAGAGGAAAATATTCTGTATTTACTGGTTCAGCTGAAAAATGCAAAATAGACGCTGAAACCCAAATTTAACAAAAAGGACACAAGCATCCTCTCTCAGTGCCTTCTGTGTAAGCTTTTGGGAATTTTCAAAACAAAGGTGTCTGAACAATTATTTGATTTCTTTGAATGTTTAGTTGGAAGTGCTTTGCTTTTTCCAGCCATTTTTTGGGTCACAGAGCTGTGACCACACCAATGTCCTGTTTCTTCATCAAGGCTGGTGTTTCACTGTGGCCCTCTGAAACAGAAGACTGAAAATCAGGGAGCACAAAACAAATATCAGAAGAGGGAATTAACCTCCTAAAAATGCCCAGAACTGCTTCTTTAATTTCTCTCTCTCTTTTTTTTTTTAAAGTCATTTACGGAAGATCCAAACCCCAACCCTATTAACAGGATGATACAAAGGGCTTTTTGAACCTGGAACTTTTTAAATATTAATATTTTATTATATAAAATGAAATGCCTGAGTGTTTACTTTCTTACCTTTTTGGGCTTTGTCTGCTTATTTTTTGAATTTTTTTTTCAAATCACACTTCTCAGTGTGATCCTTCCCTTCAGATTCCAGGGGGAAGTAGCACAGGCATTGTGAGCTCTTGCTCCTGAACAAAAGAAATGAAAATAATAAACTTTGTAAAAAGTGAAAATAATAAACTTCATTAAAAGTTTAGAAACTCTTTTTAATGGTTAGCTTCAGCTCCTGGGCCTGCTAGCCAAGAACATGGAGGTTTTTTTAGTTCAGTGGAAATATCTAATTTTAACAGATGAAATAAAAGGAACTAGGCATGTAATAAGGGCACTATTCTGTATAAATGCAGCAGAGATTGTCCAACAGAGATTACCTCATGAGCATCAGCTTGGCTGCTCTAGTTACAGACTGAAAACAAACAGCTCCCAACTTTCTGCATGAGTAACAGGCCCTCAGGAAATGCCCAAACCCAAAATTTCAAGCATCAATCTCCAGTGCAGAAAATTTAATCTTTTATTGACTAGCACTGATGCTGCTCAGGACTCCTTGTGTGAGTATCCAGGAATCAGCCAGCCTCGTTTTTCACTGCCCTGAAAGCAAGTGAAGAGAGCATTTCCAGATGTTAAATGAACCCTCCACATTTCACAGATTCAAGGATTTCTTTTTGAGACCATTTATAGAAGTTTGGAAAGAGTACAGGGTATCATGTTATTAAAATTTAGGGAGGAGTGTTTTGCTTTTACAAAAAATTGAAGACATTACTTAGCTTTTTTTTGCCATCACTGTTAACATCTGAGCTCCAAAAAGGAAGTAGCTCTAGGCACCTATAACTAAATACATCCTTACCATTATAGTAATGATTTTGCACCAAAGAATGTGTCCCAAATTTGGCTGTAGCATATCCAAACATTCAGCTGGGTCTGATGCTACTGAGAAGGTCCCAGGATTTATAAATTTTTAGGCTGCCAGGTTCAGGGCAACAAATTGTGATTGCTTTAAGGATTAATTGCCAAACAGCAACAAGAATTAAAGACTGAGTTCTCAGAAGCTCTGCAGAAAAGGGATGTTCCTGTGCAGTTTTGGGGGAACTGCTGACTGGAGCAGCAGCCAGGATGTTTTGTTGTGATGCTCCATCCAGCATTTCTGCCTTGTGGAGAATGGAGGAGGACACAAAAATTGTAAAAGGGAGGAAGGAATGCTAGGAATACCCACACATTAAAACAGGCATATCTCCATTTGAGGTGAAGTTGAATTACTTCCTTTACTCCAAAGCTGGGTTTAGTTTAATGAGAATTTGGAAAGAATGACCAGTATATTTAACAATTAACATGGCCTGCATTTTGCATTAACAGGCTGTCCATAAGCCAAGTCAGCTTGGTAGCTTAGAGCTTGCCTAGCTATGATGAACTTCTCTCTTTTTTACAAAAAATAACTCATTGCTGGCATGCTCTGCTCTTGCTGCCATGGCACAGATTGGATGAAGGCGGAAGAGATTTAGCATATCAGGTTCTACAGAAGATCATAGGTGTGCAGGCTGCAGCAAAGTGCTTGCCAAAGGCAAAAAACCAGGGCAAATATAGAAAAAAAACCAAAACTCATCTGCTTAGTTCCCCAGAACCAGGGTCCTACTGGGGAAAAAGGGCTTTTATGGCAGTGGGCAAGTGACCAGGAGCTGCAGTATGGTCACTGTGAGATGGTTCCCTGCCATCATCATGGCTATTCCAAGCAGCTTCTGCCTCATGGAGCTGGTGACTGTACAATAAAGCCATCTGCAGGTCCTGATCTATAAATTATTCTCATTATGTGCTGAAAGCAGCTGTGGTTTTTATGCACATCTCAGTTCTGCTCAGCAGGAGCAAAAGTTACTGTGGGTGCTCACAATGAGATCAGTAAATTAGAGAGATCAGTAAATCATAGCTTCACATGCAGCAGGTTGAGGATGCTGAAGCAGAGTTTTATTTCCTTCTTTTTCTCTTTTTTATCCATGAAAACCTCAATAAAAATATCCTTCTGTCATGCCATCTGGGTCCAAGTCCAATTTCACAGCTCCAGCAGTTGCACAGCCTTCATGGAAGAGGCAGGAGCCTCTCCTGAAACTTTAGATAATTTGTGACCTTTTGGAAGCTCTGAAGCAAACCAGAACACAAGGATGGAAATCTACCATTCCAGTTATTAATAACTCTGAAAAAAAATTAAATTGTGCTGAAGAAAAATGACAACACCTGTTCTTACCTTCCAGGTGCTTGGAACAACATTGTTGCTGAGCTTCAGGGATGAAGGGGAGAAACTTTCTGTCTGATGCAGTTAGATACAGAGTCTCCAGGGATAACAAAAGCTGCAAAAAAACAGGAAAGGGAGAGAAAATAAATAATTTTTAAGGAAATAAAATCGGACAAGCCACCTTTTCCACTCAAACAAGAGAGCACGCATGTAAGCCCAGTTGGTTTTTTTACACAGAATATTATAGGTGGAGGTGATTTTTCAGCCAAGTAATAATCTTGTTTGGGAGACAGAAATCAACATTATGTACAGGATACAGCCTGTGAACCTTTTTTTTTGTAGATTTTGATGTGTAGAAGGGCAGCTGGTACTGAGAAGGGCACTGCAGCACCCAAAGGAATCCCTCAGACCTTCTCAAAAGTCGCAAAGTCAAGGCGATCAGGCTGATTATAAAGAAAGGAATTTTATCACCTATTTTTATTCTGTTCACCTGTGACAGCAGACATGAAGACAGTCTCTGACCTGTAAAGTTTTACCTAGTGTGAGTGAAATCCTTCAGCTGAGACACAAGAGCCCTTTTTGAAGAGGAAAGGTTACATTCTCATCAGCCTGGCATCCTACTCCCCTAAACAACATGAAAAATCTCAACCTGAGACCCACTCAGATATAAATCTAACAGCACCCAAATGTTTCCCATGATGGAAAGCCCTGCAGATCCCAGCATGGACAGCAGCAGATGAAGCAGAAGGACCATCACTGTAATGAGTCAACAACGTGAGCACAAAAGTTAATGAATACTGTGCTTTAATCAAGGGAATCTTTACACCACAAAGGGTGTGCAAGGAAAGGCTGTGAGCTTTCCTTCTGCAGAGGGAAAGCAGCTCTGGAATTAAATAGATAGGCTCAGGCTCCTTGCCACAGTAAATCTCTCCTAAATCCTTTCACCCCACTCCAGGGGTGGGAGTGGGAGGTGCGGGACAGGGGAGGGTTAGCCAAGACTTCCACTGCTCCTGAGGGAACTGGGATTGCTACAGCTGCTAAAACGAGGAGCAGGATTTATGCTGCATGTTTGGAATAGCACTCGTGTTAAGCAATATATACTTCTTAAATTATATGTTTTTTCTACTCTAGTGCATATGGCATGGCTATACCATTTCTGGAGTTAAAAAAAAAACAAACCACACTTTAGCTGTTTCAGATAAATTCACAGAAAATTTCTGCACCGTGTCCCACTGAATTTACAGTGTTAGTTGTGTCTGAGGTTTCTGGCTGATCTCTTGTTTACCCTTTCGATAACAATGCCAGGCACTTCCTAAAGCTGCACTGCATCCAGTAAGGAGTCGATGGGAATTTGCTGATTTACACCAGCTGTGACTTCAAGCAGGCATTTAGTGGAAATATTACGTGTTTCTTGTAGTGGAAAAAATAATCTCAGTGCTGAAGATGTTTTGTTATTCAGTAGCCTGTCTGTATATAGAAAAACATGATGTCCTGTTGCTCTTTACACTTCTAAGAAACTACAGGTGACTTAAGGGGCAAAAAGTTCCTCAGTCCCTCCAAGAAAAGCCATGGGAGTCAGCTAGTATGTTCTGCCTAGAAATGTTTTTAAAATAATGCATTAAGTGATACAGAATCCATAGGTGAATTTAAGTTAGGAAGTTATAGCTGTCTTTATGTAACTCAGGTTATTTATACCAAGTTTAATATAGCCACGGTTTCAATCACTGTTATTTTAACATATTTATTTAAAAATTAAAGAATGTCTTAGGTTGCCTGCCAGCTGTATCACAGCCACATCAGTTATCGTGCAAGAGATCAGTCATTCAAATTCAGTGCATGACAAAGTGTAGGAAAAAGAAATATTCCCACAAATGCAAACACTATGAGGAAAGTGCTTTATGTGTTGTGAACCACAGAGTCAGCTGGCTGTTTTAACTGAGACACTCACTGCTCTACCCAAGTTTATAAATAGCATTATGAAGGGTGTGTTCCATGTTCTAAACTACCCCAAGAACACAATTTAAATATTCCACAATTCACATGTTCATTCACACATCCTGACAGAATATAATGCTAACGTCCAGATTTGGAAGCCTGCAAAATCCCATATTGTCTCGATGGGAACAATTATGCTGAAAGCAAAGCAAGAGCAAAACTGACTCCCAAAGTGGTGGGTGACAGCAGAAGTCCCGGAGCTCCACCACACACCAAAGCAGGAGGTCCCATCTGAGTCACCCAACTCCTTCAGGAAGGGCTCCTGGGTAAAAACTGAACCTGTGCCTTGGTTTCTGTGACACGTCAGCTTGGTTTTAGTGTCATGCTGCTGGGATGACACTAAAAACCATCATGGGGCATGGGGGTTTGCCTTTCAGGCTGATCAGAGAGACAAGAATAAATAGTGAGGGAGAAGAAGGAGACACAATCCAATTATTCAGGCGGGAGGTGATGTCAAAGGCAAGTTTCAATTACAGCGGCATTATTAACAGTGATCATGTCAGCCTGAGATAAACACACTCAGCCCAGTACCAGACATGCAAATGCTCTCAGTCTGTCTCTAGACATGCTAATTTCAGCTGAGGAGTCACTGTAAGCAAGTGTTGGGTACACCATGCCCAGAGGAACCTGTCAGAGCCCTCACTGGACTGGGGCACCCACAGTGCAGACCTTGGCAAAGCCAACACGATTTCCCTGGCTCAGCAGCCCTGAGGGCACCACTCAAGGGGTGAGCCAGGAGCTGACCAAGCCCTTTTTAGCCTGGGAATGGTCACTGCATAAATCAAGGGAGGAGTCACAAGGCTGTGGTTTGTCTAGAAATAGAACAGAATCACAGAATGGTTTGGGTCTGAAGGGACCTTAAATCCCATCCAGTGCCACCCCTGCCATGGCAGGGACACCTCCCACTGTCCCAGGCTGCTCCAAACCCCGTCCAGCCTGGCCTTGGGCACTGCCAGGGATCCAGGGGCAGCCTCAGCTGCTCTGGGTACCTCTGCCAGAGCCTGCCCATCCTCACAGGGAGGAATTTCAATCACACCAAACACAAGTTTGGACTAAAGGAATACAGAAAGCTGAGAACACTGCCAACTATACACTGATATAAGCCATGGGTATCTATTTCTCTCATTGCTCCTTGAAGGTTATTTATCCTCCATTTGACAAAATTTAATCAGCTGACTAAATCACCATCAAGCAAATACCTAAATATTCTAAGAAGACTTCATGATTCTCGTTTTTGGCTGATCTCTAGGAATTCCAATTCAGCTGCACAGGACTTGAACATAGAAGTCTGTGATTCTTGGTGTTTTCCATAAATAATTATCACAGAAAAAACCCCCAAAAAACAAAAACAAAACAAAACCAACCAAACAAACCCAAAAACAAAACTCAAAACAAAACAAAAACAAAACAAGACAACCCCCCCCAAAAAAAACCCAAACCAAACCAAACCAAACCAAATCAAACCAAAAAAAACAAAACAAAAAAAACCCCAAAACCCAGAGCATTAGGGGCTCTTTGACAAACACTGTGTATTTGAAAGACACAAATTTATGCAGAGCAATAAGGTTCCATTTATGTGTTATACAGATATTGTTGTACAAAATTATATATAAAACCAGTCGAAGGCCTAATGAACTTACATAACCAGCTTTGGTAAGTTGGTGTTGAAAAGGACACTTGTGAGATTGAGACAACATAAAAATTAAAAAAAAAAAAGTTGAAATAATTCAAGTGAAAAATATCATTTAGGTCCTGTCTGAAATGTAGAAACTTTATGAGTCAGGAAGACAGAAAAGAAATCTACACCTAACTAGCAAGGTTCAGTTGAACAACAATTTAAAATCAATGCAATTATTGCATAAAAGACACACTTCTGACAGTTTAATTTCTATCCTTTGGGGATCCTGTGTACAGGGATGTTATTCTGCCATTTTCAGTTCCGTCTCTCCCAACAACACTGTGCATTCAGCTGCCTATCCAAAGATTGCAGGAAAATGTAGAGAATTCTTTTTTTAAGTAATATCTTTAATTCAGTCAATGTTATGGGTTGGAGAGCTAGAATTGATAGCTAATTCTGTCTTGTTTTGTCAATAAATGATGCAACTTTTGTTTCTGAAGGCATATTCTTTTTAATAAAAAAAATCTAATAACACAAAGGTGTTCTAGATGATGTCATGTATTTGTAGGGAGTTTTAGTCTTTGTGTTTTTATGCAATACTAACAAAAAAATAACGAAAAACTGTTCCCAGGTTCCATTTTCTCTTTAAAAAACAACCTAAGACAAAGTGAATCCTTTTTTCTTTACACAATTCCTCATGAATGTCATCTCCTCAGAGCAGACAAAGAGGATTCTTTCCAGTTCTTCTAAACAGAGGTTCTCTTTGTTTCAGGGATGTCTCCATTTTACTATTTATATCTATTTTAGCCTTCTAAACAAATATCAGCATGCCACATAAATTAAGAAGATTAAATAGGGGCAGCACTAAAAAAAGCAAGCCAGGCTTAACCCCAGTGTAAAGGATGAATTAAGCACAATGACATCAAACAGGAGCAGGAAACTTGGAGAAGCAGTAGGTGATTACTGCCTCTTAATTTATGAGGAGGATTAGAGTGTAAAGGCTTGAGGAGGCACAGAGAACAGCAAAGGTGCTTTTCTCTGCAGGCTGGTTATGCAATGTAAGACAAGAGCATCCTCTGCCTGCCCATCCCACTGCAAACACTCAGCCCTGGCCATAGGAAGCCTAAAAACTTCTGGTGCTCTAAAACCCTTTTTCTCCATGACACATTAATGAGAAATTCATCCCTCCCAATAAATCACATCAAGCTGCCCCTTTTGTTCAAGGCTCTGTTCCCTTGTTGCTCTCTTTAATATTAACTCCATCTCTACGGGACATTACCCCATGGAACATCAAGGAGCACAGGCTGTGCTCCACCACGCCAGAGCCCACAAAGGGGCCCTAAAGCTGGGCCTGGCTGATGCTGGGCCTGGCTGAGGCTGAGCCTGGCTGATGCTGGGCCCACAAAGGGGCCCTAAAGCTGGGCCTGGCTGATGCCGGGCCTGGCTGATGCTGAGCTTGGCTGATGCTGAGCCTGGCTGATGCTGGGCCTGGCTGATACTGANGCTGATGCCGGGCCTGGCTGATTCTGGGCCTGGCTGACGCCGGGCCTGGCTGATTTTCCTCTGGGCTCTTGGAGCTGTGACCAGGGAAGGATGGGATCCTGCCTGACCTCCCAGCCTGTCCTAGCAGCTCCCCTCTTGCTCTGGCCCCTCTGACATTTCTGGGTTTAAATCCATATTGTGCAGCTAGGTGGTTTTCTCTTTCCTCTCCCAAAAAAGATGACAGCATGAATGAGGGGAGAATGATTGCTCAAAGGCAGGGCATGTCTTTGATGGCTTGAGACACACCAGAGCACCAGGAATTTGAGATTATCATACAGAGATTTCTAGAGCCAAGGGTTTCAAAAGAACCCACCATGAAGCCACATCACTGAGAAAACATGTGCACACCTTTTATTGAATCTATTTTTCTTTTTTAGTAAATAAATATCCACATTTGAAGCAAAAGTTGTCTCTTGAAACTTTCAGATCTAGTAAGTCCTGAACTAAACCTTCTGCTAGCACAAAGTTCTAAAGGCAGAGGGTGCAACATTTTGGCATCTCTGTGGCTGTAGCTGTCTCCAAACAAAGCTTTCTCATATGAGAAAATGAGAAGTGTCACACAGATCCTTTGCCTTGATCAAAAAATTATGATAGCCGCTTTACTTCTCTTCTGGCAATGTGTTATATTGTATTAAAACCACATTTTTACCTATTAATTGCAAAGGACATTATTTTATTTTGTTTTTCTTTCTTTTGGATTGTCCTTGTTGAAGCTTCTGGGAGTGCTTCAAGAAACAAAACTAAATTGATTTTTCCATTTATCCATATAATCCTCCAGTTTTCAACAACACATTCAGACCAGTAACTGAAATGTTTTGTTTGATCACACCAAATTCATGCATTCTGATAAACTTCTGCACATATCTTACTCTTGTCTCAGCATGCCTGGAACAGTATATGTAAAAATATCCTTAAAAGAGGGAAAAGTCACAGCAGAAGGGAAAAAAAAGGGGGGAAGACAGAAGTGACATATTAGAAATGAAAAATGCTACTAAAAAGAAATATATCTCTTTTTGGCACAAATAAGAGGCTTCATTTTCCTTGCCAAAGTCAAGTCAGATTGCTTTTCAGAGTTATGCAAACCTCAAAGTTTTGCCCGGAGGAGATCCTGGGAGAGAATTTGAGGAAGGCTCATTTCAATTCCTGCTATTTGATCCACAAAGGAGAAACACTGCTGGCATTAGCTCAGCACACCCTGGGATGCTCTTGGCCTGGGAAAGACAAGAAGAATTGCTGCTGGGGAAGAGGCAAGTGGTCCCCACACAGTGAGCCCAGACACAGCACCAGCCTTCACCAGGAGGATTCAGAAGCCACTGTGAAGTTAGCTGGCTATTTTGCATCACTGTTGCTGTCATCTTCTGTATTTTTTTTTTAGTGTTCCATCTCTCATTACTAATCAGGATCCTATCATGCATTTGATAACAAACATTATCAGTTTAACATAACAAACCCCCCAGTTTCTGTACAAAAAGGTAGAAGTGACTTTTTCTTTCCTAAGTCCACGTTCTAGTGCCAGCAGGACAGGATTTTGACTACAGTGAGATGTGTTTTGTTTGTTTGACATTCCAGCACTTGACTGTGTGACACGAAGATGGAAATGATGCTTTTGGCACTTGCATACCTGGATCATGCTACAGCTTGCCAGGAGGAAAGCAACAAAACCTGAGCCTGCAGGGACATCCTGTAGTAATGGCCCATTAATCCAAACAGAGAAATCACTTACCTGTCAGACTGAAAGAATTTAGACAACATTTTAAATAGTTTCTCTGCTTCTCTGTCACATAATGAGCACAATCTGCCATTTTCTAGTCTCCTAAACCAAGAGAGCATGAGAGCAGCCCCTACACCTTGAGTATTGTCTTAATACAACTTTGGTTTTGCTCCTTTTTGTACAACTTTTTGTATTGCTCCTTAAGCAAAGCAGATTTCCCCAGAGCACATCCCCTGAAACATTTTCTCCTCCCTGACAGGGCAGATCTTTATCATGTCACTCCTTGAGAACAATTTGCAGAGTCTAAAGAGACAAAGGAATTTTTAATCTACATGGTTCTAAGAGGAAGGGGACATGTTGGAATGCAAGCCTCATTGAGTTCCTCAGAGAGAAAGAGATGAATGCAGGGGTTGAATCAGAGCCTTTAGAGAAATTAAGATATATGAAGCCACATAGATGTAAAGTAGAAGCGTAGGTTTAAGTCTTAAGTAAGTAGAAATACATTTTAATTGCCTTAAGAAACTGTGTTAGCTAGTAAAGGCCCTAAGGCCTAGTTTAAAGTTCAGTAATTTAGCTCCAGACAGCCTTACTTATTTTCTATTATGCTTTTAGAGACATTATTCTTTTCTGATTTGCCTTTGCTGTGGTGTACAGCACCAGCTGGACCATTGCCCATGGTCACATCATCCCAAGAGCAGCAGCAGGACAAGAAAAATGTCCATTACTGCTGGGACATTTAATTTGCCTTTGCCAGCTGAAAGATTAGCCCTTGCACTGAGAATTCCAAGAATTCCATGTTTTGCAGGACGTAGACACACAGTTCTGCACACCTTTCTGCAGCACAACAGAAAGGGGGAGGCCACATGAGAGAGCCAACCTTGAGAAGAGAAATCCTCTGACTCCTGTAGGACCCTGAAAATATTTGAGCAGATTACAAAAGGTGACCTGAACCCATGTCCCAGAATGGGAGACAGACATTAACCCTGCCTTTTCTTTCTTACAATGAAATATCAATATAGACCTACAAAAGCCATTTGCTCAAGTCAAAAGAAAACTTCAAATGATTAAACATTTGATCTATTTTTTGAATTTATCAAAATCCCAGGGTTTGTGAGCGTCTCCTCAGCCTCAGAGCATCTCTTTAGGTTTCTGAATTTTGGATTTTTGATATTATTCAAATAAAAGGAGGTTTGTTTTTTTGGGTTTTTTTTCTGAGAAAACAGAGGAAAACCAGTAGAAGCTCAATGATGTTTGCTCAGTGCTCTTCTGTGAAAAGCAAACTTGTAAAAATTACACCCTGGGATAACTTATTAATTACCCTGCAATTATTATTCAATCCAGTTTATCCAGTTCAGCACTGAAAAGATGGGTTTGCTCCTGATTGTCACTGAGAGCTCAATAAAGATAAAGCCTGATATTTTCTGGGTCATGCTTTCTGAAAAGATCTTCTAAAGAGAATGTTGAAAAGTCTCAGAATGAGAGCCAGAACCCCATTTACCTTCCACTTCTACAGGGCTGAAAAACCCCCTAAAGAGCACCAGAGGGTTATTTAAAGACCAAAGGAAATAGATCTAAGTAGATACAGGAAAAAGGTTAAAATGTCTCTTGATTGTGCCAGGGGAGATTTAGATTGGGTATTAGGAAAAAATCTCTTCATGGGAAGGGCTGTCCAGCCCTGGCACAGCTGGAATCACCACCTGTGGAGGGATTTAAAAGCCAGGTAGATGTGGCCCTTGGGGACATGGTTTTGTGGTGGCCTTGGCAGTGCTGGGGGACTGATTGCACTCAGTGATCCTACAGATACTTCCTACTCTTTCCACCAGGTGTTTGTTTAAGTCTATAAAGATTCAGGTCAGCTTCAGCCAGCTCAGGGCAGGGATGTATCTTTGTATATCCCAGAAATTTTATTGTTGGAGCCATGAGTGCACAGTGTGTTTGTGGGCAGATATAACCCAACACCACACCTACCCCAGATTCTCTGCAGTTGTTTTTTTCCCCTCAGAATTACTCTCACACCAATCATGGCTACACAGCCTCCAGTTTGCTCGGATCAGGGGGAAAGAGAGGCTGGGTGAAATATGGCTCAAATACGTGCTGGATCCTGCAGGCAGAGTCCAGGGAAATCCTTCTGACAAAACCAACACCCTCTGTGGTCTGAGACCTCCACAGCTCCTAGCTGGACTCCAGAGCACTGCTGGGATGGGTTTATAGGGATGCAGTGACATTAACAACCAGCACTGTACGTAACCGTGGCATTTTCCTAAGCTGTTACAGATGTAGAGGAAAAAAATCAAACCTTCTCCTAGCACTGAACCCCCTTTGTGGGCACAGGGCTCCCTCAGTGTGAGGCTATTTATTCTAATTTACTGTGCTCTTGGCTGTGTTCATGAGGCTCAGGACACCCAGGGAGAAGGGGCTGTTTTCCTTTAATTTCTCCCAAAGCCTTGGGCTGCAGCAGAAGCTCCCCTGCCTCACCAAGTGTGCTGCTCCTCATGGCAGCTCATCAGCTGGGAAGGTGTCAACCATGTTACGGCCCAGCAGCAAGTTTATAAAGAAATGTAGAGGGAATAAGAAATTAAAAGACCTAATCTGGAAGAAATGTGTGTATTACTCCTGTTACTGAAACACTGGAGACAGGCCAAAACACAGATGAAAGAATAATATGACCTCTAGAAAATTCTGAATAACTGTAGAAGCTAGATCTATTTAAACTTCCAAAGGTGACCTGCCACTATTTTGACCCTAATATAGAGTGAAATGTAAAAAAAAATATATATATATACACTAGAGGATTTTTAAACTAAAGCATATTAAACGAAGACAGGCTGAAAGGCTGGAAGCTGAAGCCACATAAATTCAGAGTGGAAAATGGGTGATGACTTTTCCTCGGTAGCAGTCAGTCACTGCAAGAACTTCTCATGCATGGTTTCCCCATCACTAAAAATTTTTAAACGAAAGCGGATGTCTTTCTAAAACATAACCTTTTGTGGAATAATGCAGTCTGCCCTGGATTACATAGGAAGTCGAATATTCCCTTCTGGCCTTAATCTAGGAATGGTTATATTCTTGTTCTATAAAGTTCCTAGGGAACAAATTTGTTTCCTCCTCACTCGAAGTGATATTTTCAAGACATCAAATGAAACTAGACAAGGTGTGTTTGACAAAAATATACTGCCAGATTGACATCTGTGAATCACAGCTGGACCTGCAGGCTTCTTAGCAAGTCAATCTTGAGATGGAGGTCTTAGAGCACCCCAGGTACACAGCCAGGGCAGTGTCACACCCATGGGTGCTCTGGAGGGGACAGCTACCACCTTTGACCCTTTTCCTAGTCCTTGTGCTGCCCAGTGATGATGGGGAGGTGATTTTCCCTCACATTACAGTGACTGGCGTGTGCCCATCTCATTTGCATTAACAAAATCACCAATAAATAAATAGATGCATTTCTTTCCTGCCTTACAGGTGTTGTTGCAACAGCTTTACAGAGAACTTGCAGGTGGGCTTTGGACTCCTGTTGGGTCCCATGCAACAAAGACCCTGCAGGTGTTTCCCACATCTTTGTGGTAACTCCTTTGGAAGCACATCTTGCCCACTGCTTCAAAAAACACAACCTGGCACTGCTGGGTGTTTGCTTTTGCTTTAACTGCCCACCCACACCGAGGCAGAGGGTGTTTTATGGAGTTTTATGGTGTTTAGGAAGGCTGTGGGTACAATGTGAGGCTTTGAACAGTGCAGCTCCCCTCCAGAGCAGGAGGCACGGTGAGGAAAGGTGACCCAGGGATGTGGTCACGTTTTTCACCTGGACCTCCCTCTCCAGGAGCTCTGCTGTGATGGTTGGCACTGGCTGCTCTCCCACCTGCATCCCCTCAGCCTCCCAGCAGACAACTGCACAAACCCCAGCCTGTCTCAGCTCACTGCACTTGGAAAGCAGAGGCAGGTCACCCCGGCATTACACACCTTATTAAGCACCTCACGATACCTAAAATTAAGAGAAATGAAAACAAATTTCCTAAAACACTTCTGTGGTCACAGGCTGTGTAGTTGACATGAGTTTGGTGAGGTTTCCTAGGCTATGAGTCTATACTTCCTATAACCTTTTGGAAAAGCTTTGATTTATTTTCATTTTGCTTCCATAATAATTACCAATACCCCATGAAGCAGTCAAAATAAAAGAAGCAATGGAAGCAGGGCATAGGAAAACAGACCCAAAAACTTCCATCCTAATGTAGATGGAGGCTGTAAACAATTTTCTTCTGAATCCTTATTGTAATCTAATAGCTAAATTGGACTTTCAAAGTATTCTGGAAGTCAGAGGATTATATTAGACACTGCTAATCTACTTTAATTAAAACTAATTTTAGTTTAATCTCCATTAGTTTTATTATAGGAGCAGCATAAGGTTGGGGCTTTTTTCTTCAAGATATGGTTGAGACACCACTGGGAGTTATTTGGATGCTGCTTTCCAAACTCTGGGCTTTCACTTTTAAATATCATCATTCACTGGCTAGGCCAGCACTTGCCAAATTCGAGCCCATTCCTTTAGAAGCAGAGCCCAAACCAGACAGGGCCTCACTCACACCTAGTTACTTTTGGAAAATAAACATTTTACTTCATATTTCCAATGCTCTGCCTGACAACATGGTAGGTCCTGTGCTTCTCCTGCGTGGAGAGAGATTGAGGAGGACTTGAGAGCCCACCAGACCCATCAGACACCGGCCACAAATGGGAGGGGAGAGCTGCTACCTGGTGCTACCTCTTTGCCTAAACCAGGCGATCAGTTGGGCAGAGGATCCCAACTTTTAAACAGTCAGTGGCTCAGGCAGTAAGCCCAACCTCTGCTGTGAAGCTTAAAAAGTTCTTTTTCAGGGAAAAATTTTGCCATGGAAGCAGCACCAGTAACTGCAGAGGTACCAGGGTGCTCGTGACCTCCAGCAGTTCTCTACAGTTTCCACAGAACAGCAATCTGTATATTTTCTTTCCTGCTTGCCTGCTAGAAAAAAAAAAATCTTTATATTTTTGGTAAAATGGATGCCTTGAAGTGAACATCTTTGTAGCCAAATGCTCTGTAGAGCACGTTCCTGTTATTCTGTGCAGAAATTCTGTGTAATTCCCTTCCAGTTGGGGTAATTCTAAGCAGCATTGGGATCTCAGAATGAGGACTTTTAATGCACTGATGTGTTATACACAGGAGCCCTAAGTTCCCTGGGTTTTTATGATTCCCAGTATTGTAGTGGTGACAATAGAAGTTTCAGAAGAGCAGCTCTAAGCAGACAAAATCCTTCCAGTCAGAATGGATTGGTCAAGGCAGCTACCACAGACTAGTGAGTTCAGTCCATAGTCCTGACATTAGGCTGCTAACTAAATATGTTTCCTTAATTACATTATTCATCTGAAAGGCAAAGTTCTTATGTATTTTAGTATTTTGGGTCTCCTCAGATGATATCCTGCTTAATTTTTCTTAATAAATTCCATTCCCCCCCCCCCCCCACAAAAAAACACAC